>JARBWK010000005.1:62916444-63158598 GCA_030556195.1 Anolis apletophallus | reverse complement strand
ATCTATGTGAGTTAATTACCAAAAACAACCTTCAGCTCTGCAATGGTCATGGCCTTGAGATCCAAATGGATATTCTACGTTCATTTCCCTAAAGACCGAGCAGGACCATAGACTATTTTATGGCTACCAGCCCTGTCCCAATACTCCGCGACTCATTCAAAATAACCCCCCGACCTGAAAGCAATCACAGCCCCTTGCAGATGTCTATCCTAACCCTCGAGTCCTTGACTACACCCTGCAATGCTGATGGCTCCAACTACTTAATCATTGGCGGCAAGCGATTAAGGTGGAAGGAACAGCTCAAAGATGAATTACCAAAAACCTTGGAAACACCTGACTTTATTAAACTAAGAGAAATATTCTGGCCCAACATGATAATATCATAGGACCATACGAAACCCTCTTATCCTACCTAAAACCATACCTCATAATATCCTCCAATTCTAAACCATTTAAATTCAGACCACAGATGTCAGCTCCGGTTGGTTCGTTTCATGCCATAACGGACCAAGCCGATCGCGCCAATTGATATGGACACTGCCGGGCGGGAAACCATCAGGCTCATCCCCTTTGATCTGCCAGATACCTTCCTGGTCTGTGATATGTGGACTGGCCATCTGGTCAAGCCTTGGAAGGAGGACCCAGCGGGGGCGGGTCGGGAGGGATCCTCCTGAGGGATGTTTGCGCCGGGCTTTTTTTAGTCTATCTTTGTTCAGCCTGGAGCAAGGAGCCAATAAATGACCTATCTTCCAATTTGCTTGGAGTGAGTGTGGTTTATCGGACCCCCTTTCCGGAGCATTACATAAAGATAGACTCACCAACTTCTCTACCGTGAAAACCCTCCGATCCGTAACCAACTTCGCAGAGATGTCTCAGGCCGAAGGAAGCCCTCGAAGAACAACCTCCGACCGCCCGGACGAGGAGCTGGAGGAGGAAGATGGGGACGAGGGAGGGAGATCGGCCGGAGCGTCCGGTGGAGAACCGCAGGTGGTGGTGACCGGGATGGAAGATGGGGATCCCTGACCAGACCCGACCGCCGAAGGATGTTCGTCGCAAGGTAAAAGCGCCCAGCACCGAAATGTTGCGGATGGAGGTGCAGATGTTCCAGATGTCGGAAGCGATGCAAAAGATGCAGGCGCAATTGGACATACTGATGAGTAGGCCAGAGGAGAGGCCTTGGGAGACCCCCGAGCCCGTCTTCGCGGGAAGAGGCCGGAGTCGAGGAGTGGGACAGCCAGGAAGGCCCTTGGTGAGGTTCTCGGAGGAGCTCCTCCGACCCAGAAGGGACGCCTCCACCCCCCATCTGGGCTTGGGGGACCAGAGCCAAGAGATGACGGATCTCGCAGGGACCTAAAGGTAAAGGTCGACGGGGACCCCCGCCAACTGACATACTTTGTCACCAACGTCAAGAAGTACATGCTGGACTATGGGGACACGTTCCCCGAAGCGGGCCAAGGTGCGGGCTGTGGGGCTAACCTAAAGGAGGCCGCGGCCGATTGGCTGATACAGTTAACAGACACTCGATCACCGCATCTGAGGCGGTTGGACACTCTGTTGGAGGCCCTGCGAGCCCGCTTTGGGACCCGTTAGCCGGGAGAAGGCCAAGGCCCAGTTGAGGAGGATTTATCAAGGCCAGAGAACCGTTTCAGAGTACGCCCTGAGTTTCCGAGCTCTAGCGGGAAAGATCCGGGGCTGGTCTGAGTCCACTATACTCGAGTGCTTCAAGGCAGGCCTAAGACAGGACATTCTAGAATGGGCGATGCACCGAGGAAACCCCGAGACGCTGGAGGATTGTATAACCTCGGGCGGGGGAGTGGAGTGCGATATGGAGCAGATGCCTAGGCGCCATCGAGATGGCGGGAGGCCCCTCGCGGGATGGGGGCAGGCCCACCGGGGCGATCGGGACCAGCCCGGCGACCCTCACCCAGGCCCCGGTCGACCAGCCGGGAGAGCCAGAGAGGGAAGAGAGGAGCCTGCTTCGTCGGGCGCGAGAAGGTCACCGAGCAGCGGAATGCCGCAAAGTCCCTCGCCCAGGCGGAGCGGGCGCCGGAGGTCAAACCGGCAACACCGGCCAAAACCCTGGCCGAGGCAAGGCAGCAGCAGCAGCGGAGACGGCGCTGGCACCCAGGCCCCTACGGGAGGCTGAGGGCCAGAGCCGGAGACGGAGGAGAGCGACTCCGAGTGATGGCGGGAACGACAACGATCTGCTGTAGACGCCCGGCGGCAGATCCAGACTCCTTCGGGCGGTGAGTTAGATCCTCCTCCTGTGCGGCACATACAAGCTAGACATTCAGGTGTGGGGCCCCGAGGCCAGCCAACCCATAGAGACTACAGCCATGATAGACAGCGGGTGCACCAGGTGCCTGATGTCCCCGAGATTAGCGAGGCAGCTGGGGATAAAGCCACAAGCCCTGATCGAGCAGATCTTATTCTCCCAGCCAGATGGGTCCCCGGCGAATGGGGAAGCCAGCCACCCACAAGACAGGAGAGATCAGAGTGCAGATGGGGTCCCACCGAGAAGAGCTAAAATTCGTCATTTCAGCAATGGCGCACCAACCCATCATCCTGGGGCCCCTGGCTGCGCAACCAAAACCCACGGATCAATTGGGGGAGACCGGAGCCGTGCAGTTCAGGAGCGGAGAGGCTCGGCAAGGCTAGATGACCTTGAAGACGCGGACACCCCAATCCATGAGGGAGCAGGCGTGGGGGCAGCAGAGCCAGCCCGCGAAGTCCCGCGAGAGTATGAGGACTTGGGGAGGTCTTTAGTGAGCGGGAAAGTGACCAGCTGCCCCCACCGGAAGTCCGATTGCTGTCGAGATTGAACAGGGCGCCAAGGTGCCCAGCCCGACACGGTACGCCCTGTCCGAACCCGAATGAAAGGCATTAAGAGACTTTATTGATAAAACTATGGACAGAGGCTTTACTGAAAAATCAACTAGCCTGGCAGCCCCCGTCCTGTTCAGGCCAAAGGCGGACGGATCACTGCGACTGTGTGTAGATTACAGAGGCCTCGATGCGATCTGCACTTCTAGCCCCTACCGTTGCCATTGATGTCCGAGATCCTGGCCCAGCTGGGGGAGGCGCAAATCTTCACCAAGCTGGACATCCGAGAAGTTTACATCGATCCGGGTGCGAGAGACGAAGACTGCTGGAAGACCGCATTCAACTGCCATCTGGGCCAGTACCACTTTCGGGTCACACCATTCGGACTTAAGGGCGCCCCCCGGATTTTCCAGCAGTTCATCAACGAGATCTTCAGGGACTTACTCTACAAGGGAGTTCTAGTGTACTTGGATGACGTGTTAATTTATTCCAAAACTGAGGCGGAGCACGCCGAGATGACCCGGGAGGTGCTGCGACGCCTCTTGGGAGAACCAGCTATTTGTCAAGCTGTCCAAGTGCGAGTTCCACCGACAGGAACTGGACTATCTGGGGTATCGTGATCTCCACGCGAGGCTTGGCCATGGATCCAAGTAAGGTGAGAGACGTGCTCGCGTGGGAGGCCCCGCGACCCGGCAACTACAGGGCTTTTTGGGGGTTCGCCAATTTTTATAGACAGTTCATCCAGAACTTTGCTAAAATAGCGCTCCCTTAACTGAACTATTGAAAACCAAGGGCTTGGGGGAGACAAAGAAAGCCAAACCACCCGGGCGGCTCAACTGGACCCCGCAGTGCCAGGAGGCCTTGACAGCCTTAAGAGGAGCTTCACCAGTCAGCCGCTGCTGAGGCATCCCCAGCCCGACAAGCCCTTCACTGTGCAGTGCGACGCCTCAGAGGCGGCCTATGGGGCGATTCTCCTACAGCGAGATGAGGACGGGACCCTGCGACCCTGCGCATATCTGTCCAAGAAATTCACCCCGTCGGAGAAGCGGTGGCATGTATGGGAGAAGGAGTCCTTTGCCGTACGGCGGCGCTGAGCCACTGAGGCACTTCTTGGAAGGCACCGCCCTGCCCTTCGGTGTGGACGGACCACAAGAACTTGCAGGCACTCCAAACCCCCCAGAGACTCAACGCCAAGCAGCTGAGATGGGCGCAGTTTTTCAGCCTCTTCAACTTCCAGCTCAAGTATCTGCCGGGCCCGAAAAACGTGTTGGCCGACACGCTCCAGAATGCCTGAGGCGGACTACTCGGCGCCGGAGGAAGTGGGGACCGTGTTCTCCAAAAATCAGTTGGGCTTAGTGGCCCGCACTCGGGCGGCGGATAAGGCCCCAAACCCCACGGTCCCTGGGACCCCAGAACTGTTAGCAGAACTGGCAGCAGCTTATGGAGCAGACGCCTGGCTTAAAGAGCACCGCGAGGACTTAACTGGGGCTAAAGGCATATGGTACTACAAAGACAAGTTATATGTCCCCCAAAGCCAGAGGGCTCCGGTCCTGGCCCAAGCCCACGACTCAAATTGTCTGGCCACTGGCCTCACTAAAACTCTAAAGTTATTGGCCCGCAATTCTGGTGGCATGCATGAGAAAGGACACTAGTGACTACATAGCGGAATGCGAAGTGTGTGCACGAAACAAGCCCAAGAGAGGCCGGCCGCCAGGGCTGCTGCAACCGTAGCCGACCCGGCCGAACTGCTGGAGCGAAATAGCAATGGACTTCGTCGTTGACCTGCCGCCCAGCAGCGGATACACCACCATATGGACGGTGGTGGACCTGTTCTCTAAACAGGCTCATTTCGGTCCCGCTCCGTCGGTTGCCCACGGCCCCGGAGTTGGCCGTTCGCCCACCACGTTCCCGGCTCCACGGTTGCCCCCGGCGCGTGGTGAGTGACAGAGGTCCTCAATTTACGTCCAAGTTCTGGAAGGCGTTCCTGGCGGGCTGGGGTCTCGGGCCCCTGAGCACGCGTTCCATCCAGAGACGGACGGCGCCACGGGCGTGTTCAACGTACCCTGCAGCAGTACCTCCGCTGCTACTCAACCTACCAGCAAGACAACTGGGCCGAGCTGCTGGGCGTGGCAGAATACAGCTACAACAACGCCGAACACGCCGACGGGGGCCTCACCATTCAGCATTGTGGCAGGCCGCGACTTTCCGCCCTTCCCTGCGGTGGGCCTCACCGCCGACCGGCAACTCCGGTCACCGAATGGGGAGCCAAGGTGGCGGCAGCTGGCCGCCATCCAGGCAGCGCTGCGGCAGGCTCGGGACTCTTACAAGCTGTACGCTGACAAGAAGGGGGCCCCAGCCTACGTATGCGGTGGGAGACCGCGTGTTCCTCTCCACCAAGAACCTGAAGTCGACTCAGCCGTCCCGCAAGTTTGCAAGCAAATTTGTAGGGCCCCTCAGCGTGGTGGAAATAATTAACCCCGTGGCGGTCAAGCTGGACCTGCCGCACACCTGGCGCAAGGTCCACCCTGTGTTCCATGTGAGCTTATTGAAAAAAGCTGTGTCCGACCGAAGTGGTCCGCCGAGGAAGGCGCACGGTGCCTATTATGGTGGGATCCACACCCACTTTGAGATTAAGGACATTTTGGACTCGGCGCCACAAGGGCCGCCTTAGTTACTTAGTTAAATGGACTGCCAGAGACTTACACCCAGTGGGTGTTGGCACCCGTTCGCCCCCAGACTAGTTAAGGCTTTTCACGCGCTTTCCCGGACAAGCCGGGGCCCTGATCCCCCTTTTCTTGATTCTTTCCCTTGCAGGTCACCATCTTGCGGAGGGGGCGCTATGTCAGCTCCGGTTGGTTCGTTTCATGCCATAACGGACCAAGGCGATCGCGCCAATTGATATGGACACTGCCGGGCGGGAAACCACCAGGCTCATCCCCTTGATCTGCCAGATACCTTCCTGGTCTTTGATATGTGGACTGGCCATCTGGTCAAGCCTTGGAAGGAGGGACCCAGCGGGGGCGGGTCGGGGAGGATCCTTGAGGGATGTTTGCGCGGGCTTTTCTTTTTAGTCTATCTTTGTTCAGCCTGGAGCAAGGAGCCAATAAATGACCTATCTTCCAATTTGCTTGGAGAGTGTGGTTTATCGGACCCCCTTTTCCGGAGCATTACAACAGACCTGGTTTAACAACAACTGCAACAAGGCCAAGAAAAGGTTAGTGAAGGCTCTGAGAGCTTCAAAACTAAAGGCCAACAAAGATAACACCCAAACGCAGCTATATATAGCTGGGTTGAGAAGTAACTATAAAACACTATTTTACAAAAAGAAACATAACTATTATACAACCCAATGGAAAGTACTGGCCCACGCTGCCATGCAGGACACACAAAAGTTCTGGCACATTATAGCACAAGCGACCAGAACAGCAAACTATTCCTTGGAAGCGTCAATTCAAAGTAATGTATGGGAGGAATACTTCACAAACATGTGCAGTTACAAATCAACTCCACATCTCCATCTATGCTGCCTCCAAATCAACGCCATCCTGGAATGGCCAGTGGTCACGCCTCCGAACAAGTAAAAAAAAATCATGACTAAACAATCAACAAAAAGGCACCTGGAGAAGATATGATCCCCATGGAATTACTTAAAGTAAAATAAGATTACTGGATACCCATCCTGGCCAAGCTGTTCATTTATTTATTTATTTATTTATTTATTATTTCAATTTATACACCACCACTCCCTGAGGGCTCGGAGCGGTTTACAAAATAGCACTGCAAACAACAATACATTTATAAAAACCAGTTTAAAACCCATTTTATAACTCAAATGCCATGCGGAATAACTGCATTTTGCATGCCCTACAAAAGGTTGGCAAGTCTCGCAGGGCCCGAACTTCAGCCGGTAATGTATTCCACAAGGAAGGAGCCATGATCGAAAAGGCTCTACGCCTAGTAGCTGTCAAGAGGAAATTTCCAACAGATTTTGATCTTCAGAGCGAAGTGATCTCTGGGGTTGGTAGGGGGTGAGGCAGTCCCTCAAATACACTGGCCTCAGACCATACAAGGCCATAAAGGTAAGTACCATCACTTTGAAGGTGATTCGGTGCTCAATCAGTAGCCAGTGCAGCTGCTGAAGGATTGGGGTGATATGACATCTCGCCGGTTCCCCGGCGAGGAGCCAAGCTGCAGCATTCTGCACCAGCTTGAGTTTCTGAATCACCGCCAGAGGTAGGCCAATGTAGAAGCCATTACAGTAGTCTAGTCTTGAGATGATCGTGGCCTGGATCACCGTGGCCAGGTCACTCCTGGACAAGTAGGGAGCCAGTCGCCTAGCCTGACGCAGATGGAAAAATGCAGTTCTACTCACAACGGAGATCTGGGCCTCCATTGTGAGTAGAGGGTCCAAGATGACTCCTAGGCATTTTACCGATGATGACGGATGTAGTGCCTCATCAACCAGGGCTGGCAACTGGATATCCCCTCTGCCCAGGCGACCCAGACATAGGATCTCCATCTTTGCTGGATCAACCTGCTGGCAAGCAACCATCCATTCACAGCTTTGAGGCAAAGATGGAAACAATCAGGTACAGAGTCTCGCTGGCCCTTCATCCTCAGAACAAGCTGAGTGTCATCCGCATATTGATAACACTCAAGCCCGAAACTTTGCACCATCTGAGCAAGTGGTCGCATGTAGATGTTGAATAATAGAGGGGAAAGAATGGCCCCTAGGGGCCCCACATAAGCAGGGATCTCCCGGAGACCAATCCTCCCCATTCCACTTGTTGCCCATGATTGTGGAGGAAAGAGGACAGCCAATTCAGGGCCGTCTCCCTAACTGCAGCAACCGCGTGGCAGTAGGTTAAGAGATTGTGGTCGACCATATCAAAAGCTGCCATGAGATCCAATAACATGAGCAGCCCCAATCTGCCCTGGTCGAGCTGGCAGCAAAGTTGATCTGTGATATCGACCAGCACAGTCTCTGTCCCATGCCCCAAATGGAAGCCGGACTGGAAGGGATCTAATCCAACTGTGTCGTCTAGGAACTGCTGCAACTATTCCGCTACCGCCCTCTCAATCACCTTGCCCAGGAACGGAAGGTTCGAAATGGGCCGGTAATTGGAGGGAGCTGAACAATCTATTTCCAGCTTTTTCAGTAGTGGAGAAACTATAGCCTCTTTTAACCCCTCTGAAAAAACTCCTTGCTCAAGGGAGCTATTTACTATATTCAACAGAGGGCCAAGTAAACCCTCCATGGAAGATTTTACCAACCAGGAGGGGCACGAGCCGAGGGAGCAGGTGGTAGGTCTAGCTGCAGCAATAAGCCTATCGACAGCCCTTGCATCCAGCAGGGCGAACCGGTCAAGTGTGGTACCAGCAAGTGGCCACAGAGTCTCAAGTTCGCTCACTGTATCAACTGTGGCAGGGAGGTCCCGGCGGAGGAGCATGATCATGTCTGTGAAATAGCTCTGAAAAAACTCAGCAGTAAGGACCTGATCATTACTTTTTGGGACGGTAGGGACCGTCGTCAAGGATCGAATTATCTTAAATAATTGTGCCAGGCGTGAGCTTGCAGATGCTATCAAGGAAGTGTAATACGATTTTTTTTTGCTTCTGAACACTTCCTCTAAATTATATGTGTATTCTACTGGAACGCCTAGAAGATTGGTTCGAGAATCACGACTTAATATCTGAAACCCAAGCTGGCTTCCAGAAGGAAAAATCCACCATAGACTTATGTTTTGTATTCAACTTCCTCATCCGTAAATACACCCAAAACATGAAACAAAAACTGTATGCTTCTTTTATTGATTTAAAATCAGCCTTTGACTCAATCCTAAAGGACCTACTGTGGACAAAATTAGAGAAGGCAGACATTGTATCTGATTAGGGCCTTATATACCAACACCTCGATACAGGTCAAAGTTGATATGGTAGGCCATCTCATGCCAAAAATAAATACCTACACTGGTGTTAAACAGAGTTGTATTCTAGCCCCCTTTTTATTCATAGCAGAGATAGCTATCCTCTGCAAAGGGGATAATCTGGTTTAAGAGGGTCTAAATGTGAATCCTAATGTAACTTTCAAACATTTTTATGGTTTATCGGCCCTATGTAAATTTTATGTATATTGTTTTATGTGTGTACTATTTTATCATTTTGGACTTGCAATGGCCTTTGTCCAAAAGCAATAAACTTTATATACATTAAGTATTTTGTAAAAACATACTTCTCTTTCAATTGCATTACATATGAATTTAGAAAAGGGATAGGAATCATGTGGCCAACATGTTACATATAGCCTAAATGGGATACTGGGCAGCCCTTGTAAATCCCTAGGTGCTTGCATTTTACAATCTACAACAATCTACCAAACATATAAGGCTGGGTAATTTTTTCACAGTAATGTGATCTTAAGATGCATGTCTCCGAGGACATTAGTAACCTGAATTCTGTTTCAGATGGTCTAATTAGCAATACCAGAAAGACTGAGTCCAGGCTTTTCCTACAATGAACCAATGTATTTAGTTCAGAAAGACAATGAAAAGAATCAGATGGAATTCTCTACCACAATCTATGGCCATGTCTTTAGTGGGCAGGTATAAATCTGTCTGATAACAGACAGGCTTACTAACTTAGTTTCGGTGGCATGCATCAGATCTTCTATAGTTTTACGACAGAGTCTTTCGGCTCCCATCAGACAGAGGGGATCCATTGTAAAATTATAGAAGATTCAGTGCATGCCGCCACCACAGGAATACAGGAAGCTTCCCATGTTGCCTTTGAGACCATGGGGGAAAGCCAGGTGGCTGAATCTTCTTCCCTGTGACAGTCAAGTTGGGCAATGAGGGGCGAGGGGCAATGGATTTCCCATGCCCCTGCCAGGCACCACTGGATTTGCCACAATGCATGGCGATTCTGGAAGCCTGTGTGAAGAGGTCCTTAGTTCACTGGTCCTAATTACATTGGAGTATTGTGAGAAAATTATATTCTAGATTCTCCTGGGCATTACCATTTTAATTTCCATAATGTCCTAGGAGTGATGCTACATTGTAGTGAGATTGTCATAGATCATGACGTCAGTCCACAACTTGGCTTTCACTACAGATGCTGCCCACCACTGCCAGGAAGGCTTCCCGGGGAGAATTTGTTCCAATAAATCTTCTAGCAAAAGACAATTTAAATTTAATCTCTTAATAGGTCTTACATGATATTAGGTTTTTCCGGGATTGGTTTTTAGGGATGGATTTTCCATGTTCCAATTAGTCCCTGCTTTACAAACGGTCATGTATTTCCTTTTCTTGCTTTCGTGCACACTCCACCTTCTTTCCATATGTAGGTAGAGGAGGAACAGGAAATGTGTCCCATTGGGAAATACTTCTGTGTGCTCAGTTAGCAGCCAGCAATTTATTAATTTATTTTCCCCAATAACTATTCACAATATTTCCAGATGATCAGATTTTCATACACCAGCTGTGCCTTGGAGAAGAAATCCTTCTAGCAGAGACTTGTCAAAAGCAGTGATGCAAACAAAAAAAATGCCTTTTGCCTGCTGGCATTCTTTATGTAATTTTTTAAAAAGCAAACCAAGATACTGAGAGATAGGAGGGGAAAGGTGTGTGTTGAGTTTTTTGCTTTTTTAAAAAACTTCCTTCAGAAACTTCAACATATTGTCTATAGGTTTGCCCAAGTTTGCACCACCATTATTATAACATATTGTCATTGCTAGGATTCTCCAAACCCCAGAATTCTGCAGAAGGCAGAAACTGGATTTAAAGTGGATTCATGCTCTAGTGTGATTAAAAGACTTTGGAAAAGAGAAGGTTAAATGAGGATGTGATAACCATGTTTAAGCATTTCAAAGGATATCATATTAAGGAGGGAGTAAGCTTGTTTTTTCCTTCTCTGGAGTCTAGGATATAGAGCCTTGGATTCAAATTGCAGGAAAGGGGTTAGGAAGAACTTCTTGATGGTCAGAGTTTTAAACAGTGGAATGTACTGTAGTGGAATGTGTTCAAAGGCAACTTGTTGAATAGTTTAATGTTGGTCAGATTTTCTGTCATTGGGTGTTAACTCTTCCAAGCTCTAGTCATGATGCTTAACCACTAGGCATGGTTTAGAATCCTAAAATCGGAATTCTAAAATCAAATGGGGGGGGGGGGATTTTTTTTGATTAGTATATCAAAGACTTACAAAAATTTTTCCAAAAAGTTCTAAAATGTAACGTAAGTATTAACGAAATTCTAAATTGGCTCTAAAGTCTGAAAAGCAGGAAACAGTTAAAAATCAAGGGGGAACATTCCCTTCACCTCTGCAGTGCAATTAAGTGGAGCTGTACATGTATAACATAAATATAAGAGGTAGTAGCTACTTGCTCTCAGGACAATTGTGAAAGTGAAGTACGATTCTCCCCCCCCGTATTATGTCCCTTTCCCTCCTTTCTTCCTTCTCTACCCTCTTCTTTCATTCCTTCCTTTGCTCTTTGGTTCCCCATCCCTTCTTTTCTCTTTCCTTCCTTCCCTCCCCTTCTCTACTTCTTCCTTTGTCTCCTTCCTTCCTTTGTTCACGTTTTATTTCCCTAATAGCAATTAAACAGAAAGATATATGTATAATATATAGACTTTCTGCTGTGCTTTCTGCAACCGAACTTGCCTATCTCAGATTGGCCTCTTTAGTCATCAGCGCGCTTGTAAAAAGCGTGGGATGAGTCCTTCCTGAATCTTCGTTCGTGAAGTAATGCCGAGAGAGAGATGTATTAATGCAGTGGTTCCTCATGTTGTGGTGACCCCCATCCATATTTTCGTTGCTACTTCATAATTTTGTTACTCTTATGAATTCTAATGCAAATATCTAATATGCAGGATGTATTTTCATTGTTACAAATTGACAAAAGTTAAAGCATAGGGATTAATCACAAAAACAATATGTTTGGGGGAGGATGGACAACGGATGATGGGATTTGCAGTACCTTCGACGAATTCAGCTCTGACTTCCACAGCTGAGACCCCATGAATGACAGACCTGGACCAAACTTGGCACACAGAACCCCCATGACCCACAGAAAATACTGGAGGGGTTTGGAAGGAATTGACAGTGATTTAGGGGAGATAACTCTGAACCCAAACAATCCTGGATCAGGACCAAACTTGGCATGAATACTCAATATGCCCAAATGTGAACGCAGATGGAGTTTGGGAAAATAGACCTTGACATTTGGGAGTTGTAGTTGCTGGGATTTATAGTTCACCTTCAATCAAAGAGCATTCTGAACTCCACCAATGACAGAATTGGGCCAAACTGGGATCCGGGGCGGGCGGGGGAGAGGAGGGGCGAAGCAGGAGGCAATCAGCTGATTGCCTCCTCCTTCGCCCCTCTTTCCCCAGCTCGCCGCCAGCCCTCGCTCACCCCCTCGCCTCTCTCTGCCCCCGATGCATGGATCGGGGCTGGAGAGAGCAGAGAGCGCGCCGGGGCCTTTCTCCTCCTCTCTCGCCAATGGCAGGCTGGCGAGAGAGGAGAAAACCCCGTGCCCCTCTCTGCCTCTCTTTAGCCCGATGCATGGATCGGGGCTGGAGAGAGCAGAGAGCGCGGGGCCTTTCTCCTCCTCTCTCGCCAATGGCAGGCCGGCGAGAGGAGGAGAAAGGCCCCCGCGCCCCTCTCTGCCTCTCTTTAGCCCTGATGCATGGATCGGGGCTGGAGAGAGGTGGAGAGCGCGGGGGCTTTCTCCTCCTCTCTCGCCAATGGCAGGCCCGGCGAGAGAGGGAGGAGAAAGGCCCCCACGCCCCTCTCTGCCTCTCTTTAGCCCGATGCATGGATCGGGGCTGAGAGAGCAGAGAGGCGCGCGGGGCCCTTTCTCCTCCTCTCTCGCCAGCCTGCCATTGGCGAGAGAGGGAGGAGAGGCCTCGCTCACCCCCTCGCCTATCTCTAGCCCCGATCCTGAGGGAGTGAGGGCCCAAGTTTGCCCAGGCTGAGAGGAAAAGGAAGAGGCCTGAGGTTGTGAGGAATGGTGGGAGTTGAAGTCCAAAACACGTACCTGGAGGGCTGAAACTGGCCCCTGCGATGGGGCATGGCAGAGCAACGGGGAAGAGAAGGAGGTGGGGGGGAAGCCTGGAGGACTACACTTTCCAGAATGCATTGCCTACCTACCTAGCAGCAGCGTCACTTCCAGTTCCCCATATAAATGCGGGAAAAAGAAGAAGCTGAATGAAGGCGGGAAGGAAATGAGGGGGAGAAGACAGGGAGAAGTGAGTAGTAGAATAATTAATTAATTAATACTTAAGAATATCTAACGATCCTAATGCAAATTGTTGGCCTCAAGGACTGTAAAAGAAAGTCTACTTCCTGGTTTGCGGCAGCGATACGTAAAACCTCAAAAGTCCCATTACATACGAATCTCTTACGAATCCTTTTAATTTCCGTTTCATTTTTCTCATGCCTATTAACCACTATCTGAGAATTTGCTGGAAAACAGTAGCTGGACACAGGAATTGGGTCCATGTCCTACTTATGGAGGCCAGTGTGGTATAGCATTGGCCTAGGACACTGAAAGCATTGCTCTTGGACACGGAAAGACTACAGTTTGAATACTTGTTTAATCAAGGAAATCCCCTGTATAACCTTAGGCAAGTCACAAGCCTAAAGGAAGACAATGGCAAACCTCCTATGTGCCCTCAAGAGTCAACCTGAGGTCTCATCACAATAACAACCTGCTTGTGGACTCTTTATTGGCATATTGGGTTCTGTCAGAAACAGGATGCTTGGATTCTTCTTGTTTTCTTAGCTCCCTGCAAGTCTGGAAATCACCAGTGGTATTAAGAATTAAACTAGTAATTAGACAAACAAGAACGGTGTTTTCCCGCCTTGTAAGAGGGTCCCAAGCAAGTTCCATTCTGTCATAATTAGCTTTTGCTCTAAGGCTGATACACTTCATGCCTAATGCTCTCTTATCCTTTTCAAAAATGTATGGTGCCCTTTGCCCCAGAAGATTTGAAGCCTGTCATAATCATCCTTATCCCTTTCAGAGCAGGAAGGTGGAAGAAGCAAGCTGTCTTTCATTCAACAAGCTTACCTCAGGCACAGAACTTCTTTTGGGTGTCACACAAGAAGGGCTTGGTGCCCCGGAGCTATTGACTGAAGGAAGAAACATGTGGTGTTGTTTTTAACAAGTAATGTCCATAACCTACACTTACATGTTTAGGGAGACTTTATTTTTCACTTTTTGCTTCCCTCTTTCCCTGACTTGGTATCGCTCAGATTATATCAAAACACCTAGGTTTGGGGGTTTTCTTTTACAAAAGAAAATAAATTTCTACTGGATATTCTCAAATTTCAGCATGAAAAGATTACAAGTTGTATGCTTGTGAATAGAAGTGTTTCTGATTTTGGATTATTACTGTTGTAGTAGTAGCAATAATGATAATAATAATACATTTTGGAATGTTTGTATTTGCATATATGTACATAGTGAGATATTTTGGAGATGAGACTCCACCCTAAACATGTATGTTTCATATACATCTTATACATATAACCTGTAACATGAAAGTAATTTTATACAATGTTTTAACTACATTGTCACACAGAGTAGGCCAAGTGGCTGGAGCTGGGCGCATCCCGCTGGCAATCTCTTACATGGAATTATCCTTTCCCATGCTGTTGATGGGTAAAACCCATTAATAGCTCCCAATCCTCTAACATTTCCCATCATCCATCTTGGTACAATGGGTCAGGGGACAGATGATCTTCATCTCTGCCTCCTACTTTTCTCCAATTTGTCCATTTTATGAATATTTTATAAATATACTTGCTTTTTGTTGTTTTTCAAAACTGGAAAAAGGTTTTATGAGGGCACAATTACAGGACCACAAATTGTCGAATTGACACAATTGCTTGATTGAAGAGTAATGCAGTATCAAAGATGCTCAACTCGATATGAATTAACTATCAATTATAATGTGATTGCAGTAGAATAGTGGCTTCATGTAATGAAGTCCTTAGCATCTGAATGTGAATCCCTGTATTCAACTATGTTTTTAGTGCTACATCTCTTGTGGCCATCCTGGATATTCAGTTCCAAAATCTATATGATGTTCTCTGTGCTGAAAAAAGCTGTTAAATATGGCTAGTGAATAAAATTTTGTTAATTTTGTTTTTAAACACAAAATTGCAAACATTCATGAATTTGTTCACAAATTTAATGGACAAAATTTGACATTTTAAAAATGCAGGTATGACCAAGGTTGAAGCACATGCGTTCATCCATTCTTAGTTACCAAAGGCAACTCACCAGCTATGTATGATGGCATGTTAATTTTTGCTGCTTTTACAAAAAGTGATGCAATGCAGGAGATGAATACAGATGCACACACACCCATTGAAAATCATTCCATGTGAAGGTAAGAGCTACTACATGTCTGGAAAACATCAGACCTCTGACAGCTTCGCTGGATACTAATTACATTGGAGAGGTAGTTCTGCAGTGAAAGGAAATGACAGGGATTGGGAAAGGCAGAGAGACCTTAAAGCACTCCTGTTCTATTTATAAAGTTTTTACAGTGTGTCCACCTACACTTTTTCTAGGCAGGGTGGATCTCAGGAAGTGACTTCACAACCTAAGCTGTAATTAAAGTTTCTGGCACCAACTTCTGAATCTTATTGCATCAGTTAAATTCTTGATATGTCATAGATCAGGGATAGGCAAAGCGCAGCCATCCAGATTTCATTGCGCTGCATTTCCTCCCCCAAAGTTCTTATCATTGGCTATGCTGGCTAGGGTTGCTGGGATTTGGAGGCCAGTCATATTTTGCCCACCCTGTCTCTTAGACTCTGCGGGCTTTTACCAAACTTTTTGAGTGTTTCAGAGCACTCAAAAATCAGAGGGCTTCCAGGTGCAAAAAAGAGGAACTTCTGTTTTATCAATGAATTACATCAAATAATAATATACAGTAAGCTTTTGTTATGCTGCATGCCATTTAATTCTAATGTATTTATTAACTGTGAAGAATTTGGCTTACTGCACAGCAGCAAATGTGATCACATTCCTCTCTCCATTCTCTGACTGGCAAATTGTTTCAAAAGTAGGGCACTTATCCTTTTTCACTCTCCTTTTGGGGTAGTAGATGCTGGATGCTGACTGTTATCTGTAAGATTTGTTTGCTTGCTGCCACGTGCCTTCAAATCAACTTAGATTTATGGTGATCCTTTCCTAGGTGTTGCTTGCCATGAATGATTCAGAGATTTGACATTACTTTATTTTTAAACTGAGTATTACTTGCCCCAGGACATATAGTGACTAAACAGAGATTTGAACACTGAACATTATACTTTGCTTTCTCTTTTAATGTGGGCTAATTTACAAATGTTTAGATTGATCAGAAATTGTACTGCAACTTAAGTAGTCCAATAATATACAGTCTGTCCCCATTAGATCTCCAGAGGGAAAACTTCAATGCCGTCAAATGCTTGGTGTGTAATTTTTAATTATTTGGGTGTTTTTTTATTTAAAAAAAACCACTGCTGTTTCTGCAAAGTTTAGTTATTTTTTAAAATTAATCTTTTTCTTTTTTTTTTACTGGAAGAAAGAGTAGGGAAAGGAAGACTACCAGAAAATCCCATCCTTTGGCATCATTCCTGTGCCAAATCATTGCAAAGCTATGTCCTGGGACTGTGGTGCCATCAGTAATAATGGGTTGTGAGAACATGACAGACCAGCAATGAGTGAGGGTCCTGGTTCTATACCATACTTCCGTGTGACAAAGTCCAAATCGTTAGCCTAATTTCTTCCCTCCCTCAAAATACAGGTTGCATTATCTCTTTGCACACCAAGACAACTACTTTACATCATCTTTTCCTGGGAGTGGGGAAGTCTGCCTTTGCTCCATTCAGTAGACTTAAAATTGTGAAATCATTAGAGAACCTTGTAAAACATCATGGAAAGCCCTGGGGCAATTAACCCTCCTCTGTCAAGTTCAAAACTCTGGATATGTATTGCTGCAAGAAAACTTCCCGTAGAAGTCAGATTTCTGTGTTATTCTGCCAGGAAACAGATGGCATTGAATTGGCTATACATAATTTGAAAGAAAATGGCACTACAATAGAAAAAAACCTACAGTATTTCAAATATTTCTGACCCCTTCTTTTTCTATGTGAGATGGTGCTAGATTATTAATGCTGTCATGTTTTTCGGAACCAAAATACACACAATAGGATTAAGTATTTTTTAAAAGCTACAGTAACAATAGGAATTGAAATTCCTCATGGGAGATGATTGATGTCTTCTCCACTATTAAAATAGATAAGGTTTTCCTCCAAATATACCCATTGATGCACCTGAGAGATTTTACTTGTTTCAGTAGTGAGTGGTGGAATTTACATCCTGTACTAACCTGCGATCTGAATTAAATGGTGCAAACACTTCATTACCTAAGGCGATACTGAAACAAGTACTAAGCTGAAAACTCCCTTGCGAATATTATTGAAAGGAAGCATATTGATACTGCAATTAAGTAAGTAGATAAATAAAATGCAAACACGATTCAGTGTGTGTCAGTGTTGACAAATTAAAGCTACATCACTGTACAGCAAGTCTGCCTCAATGGAACTTCCAAGCAAACTGGAGTACACCTGGGTGTTAAGCATGTCTACAGATGTACACGCATATCCGCAAACCAAGGAAATGGATTTGGCAATGATAATAAGGGCTGGTATTCCAAACTGCAGTTACAGATTGGTAGCCCAGAGGTACAAATCTGTAATTGTTCCATATTTAGTAACATTATGTAATCCCAATTGTGGCACCACTACCATAATAATAAGCATCCCTTATGGCTTTTTTTGATCCCTGAGTGGAAATATGGCAGCAGTGGCCGGGGTGACTATCTCCTTGAGGTATCATTGATACTTTAGCCACTACACTAGGCATGGGCAAACTTTCTAACTTGCAGCATGTTAGCACTCCTTGCTAGGAGGACTGGCTGCCTGGTGATGGAGGGACGGAAGGGAAGGGAAAAGGAAAGAGAGAAGTAAGGAAGGATGAAAGGAAGGAAGGGAAAGAGAAAGGAAAAGAGAGAAGGATGAAAGGGAGAGAAGGGTGAAAGGAAGGAAGGAAGGGAAAGATAAAGGAAAGAGAAGGAATGAAAGACAAAAAAGGAGGGAGGAAAGAATGAAATGGTGAAATGGTGGAAGGGAAGGATGAATGGGAAGGAGGAAGGAAAAAGTCTGGCGATTTGGGCTTGAATGTATTTTATCTATCTGTATTTTATTTGTATGTATTTTAACTTGTATGGTAGATGATACTTTAATTCTATTAACTGCATTGAATTTTTGCTGTAAGGCCGGTCTGAGTCCCTCTCCGGAGGTGAGAAGATTGGGATATAAAAGTTTTAAATAATAATAATAATTAATAAATACCTTTGGTACGGTAAGGCTAGGGTGGAAAAAAACTTTGAAAATCACTTCATTAGATCCGCGTTGTTGAAAGTTTGGAACAAATATAAGAATTATTTTTATAGGGAAATACCGAGATGGGTCTTTCCCATTGAAGCAGAACAGAGAAGACTACAAGGTTGGTCAAGATGGCTAACATATGAGGATCTGCTGAAAAAGAATGAGGGGATGTATGAGTTAAAATCCCATGAGGAGATTAAACAACTTTTAGAAAATTTAACCTGGTTACAATATTTCCAGATCAGAAATATATATGAACAAGATAAAAAAAAATCGGCTTTCATGGTAAAGAAGACTTTTGGGTACAATTGATGAAATCGGACAGGAAAAACATATCTAAATTGTACAATAAACTTATAGATTGGGAGACAGAAACAGAAGAAGTTAAAAATTGCATGGTAATATGGGCTAAAAATATTGGCAGACAAATTAAATTACAGGAATGGCATAAAATATGGAATAAAAAATTGAAGTATACATACGCCTCTGACCTTAATTGGCTAAAGATGTTCCATAGGTGGTACATAACCCCCCCAAAAATTGGCATTATGTATAATAAAAGCCATTCTGAGTGTTGGAAATGCAAATCACATATGGGAAGTTATTTTCATATGTGGTGGTCTTGTCCAAAAACCAATGAGTATTGGAGAAATATTCACAAAGAAACTCAATCCATACTACAGTTGAAATTTCCATTAAAGCTGGAATACTATCTATTGAGGTTGAATGATAATGAATTAAAATTAGATGAAAACAAAGATAAACTTTTTACATATATGTCAACAGCAGCTCGAATGGATTTTGCTAAAGAATGGAAATCAGACCAAATACCCAAAATGGACCAATGGATAGACAAGATTTATAGTATAAAAGATATGGACAAATTAACCTTTTTTTTTTAAGGAAAAATACGGGAAACCCAAGAAGACTAACAGAATGGACTCTGTTTGAAGATTATATGAGAACAAAGAAACTGAAAGACTGACAGGAAATACCCACTAAGAAGATAAATGGAGGTCACCATGTAT
The DNA here is from genome assembly GCA_030556195.1 of Anolis apletophallus. Classification (NCBI taxonomy): domain Eukaryota; kingdom Metazoa; phylum Chordata; class Lepidosauria; order Squamata; family Anolidae; genus Anolis; species Anolis apletophallus. Next base: position 63,139,303 of record JARBWK010000005.1, on the reverse strand, counting down.
ATATTTGAATTTCACTTACTATCCCCTCTTTTTCTTTCTCTTTCCTGCTATTCTTTCCTCCCCATGCCCTCCCATACCCCTCCCTTATTTGACCCACACACCCTATCCAGTAACTAAGTAGATCCCCCCCCCCCCCACTAACCACCCTTGGGAAGCTTTGTCACTTACTATGTTTCTTTTCCATTTAATGTATCACCATAAATTTTAAAAAATAAAAATAAAAATAGAATAGAAAGAGAAGGATGAAAGGAAGGTAAAAAGAAGGATGGAAGAAAGGAAAGGAAGGATAAGGGAAAGAGAAGCAAAAAAGACAAAAGGAATGAAGGAAAAAGAAAGAGGGAGAGAGGGAAGGAAGGAAGGACAAAAGGGTGGAAGGGAAGGAAGGAGGGAGGGAGAAAGAGGGAGGGAAGGATGGGAGGGAAGGAGAGAGGGAGGAAGGAAAGAGAGGAAGGAAGGACAAAAGTGTGGAAGGGAAGGAGAAAGAAGGAGGGAAAGAGAGAAAGAAGGAAGGATAGGATGGTGAGAGAGAGGAGGGTCTGAGAAAAGAGCCCAATGGGCCGCATCTGCCCCCCAGACTTCAGTTTGCCCACACCTGCTCTACACAGAATAACCCTTGACTTATCCATGGCTCCAATCAAAATCCAATATTTTGGCTATAAAACCTGCCCTCAACATAAACATGAATACATATGGTAATGAACAGAACTAACTTTTTTTGTAATTTGGTGTAATGAATAACATTTTACAGTTATTTTTTCCTAGTTTTTTTCCCCCCTAATAGAATATTTTAAAGGCATTTTGAGGTACAATTTTTCAGGCTTTATGCTATTTTCTTTTGAATACTTTCTACATGTACACACACCCCTCCCAAAAGCAACACATCGTACAGTAAGTAACCAAAAACAGTTTCACCACTCTACTGCAACTACCCTCTCTGGGTTTCTGCCAATAGAGCTCAGGAAGAAAGGCTAGCATGTGTCTGCAGAATCATAGAATCATAGATTTGGAAAAAAAATTGGGTGCAAGTGTGACTGATTCCATTTTTTCCCTTGAACTTCAAGGTATCAACACCAGGAAAGACTGCTGCTGTTGGGGAGGGAAGGAAGAGACAAAAGTCGTCCAGTCCAACTCCCTGACATGTAAGTATACAGTAACTTCACTCTGGCTCAGGAGATGCCAAGCAGTAATTCTTGTAAAGAAGATTTCCATCAAGAGAGAAATATATCCTTTCTCACAGCTCTATGGTGACACTCCCCACCACCCCAGCAATTTTGAATTTAATGAATTAATTAATTATATTTGTACCCCGCCCTTCTCATCCCAAAGGGATGACTTAAGGCAGCTTTATATATAACCAAGCATTCTGCCCCCTTCCCCCCACCCAAAGAGAAAGATGAAAAATTGATTGGAGTATATAAGGCACTATCTCATTGCAAACTTCCATAAGTATCAAAAGGCTAATTCTTATGTGCCTATGGTGAAGTAGGTTTTTGTTATGATTTGGCAAAAGCCACCTCTGGCTTTTGCTTGCCTTAGAAAACCCATTGAGATTGATAAAATCGTTATGCAACTTGAAGAGCATATACAAGTTCTTGATTTTGAAACTGAATTACGTTACCACTGCCAATCCAGAACAGGCTTTTAAAGTGCAAATTATTTCCAATTTACCATTTTAGTCTGCCTTCTGGTCTTATTCTACCAAATACGTACATTAGCACGTGTTCATTGCATTTGGCAATGTGCTTGTTTCACTTTCAAAAGTATTAATAAAAACTACAGACTCGGAGTTTGTGCTTGAATTAAGAGATTTATTTGGTGAAACATACAATAATCAAAAACATTGTAGATTACACCTAAAGTAATCTAAATTATAAAGTCACCAACTCCAAGGAATGTTGTTTCTTGCTTTCAAACCATTTCCCACTTGAAGTCATTTCTGTAAAGCAAACCTATCATGGTATTTTCATGGAAAGAGTTTTTCAGAGGGAGTTTGCCAAAACCATTCTTTAGAGATGAGAAAATGTTGCCCAAGAGCAAAAATTCAAACCCGGGTCTCTTGGAATCCTAGTCGAAAACTCAAACCACGATGGCAACCTTATATGTCTAATTCTACCGCATTATTATTTTGAAATTTATTTTTCTCTTTGTACATTTCCCATCGACTGCTAAATCCAACTTCCAGAACTCCCTAGCTAGCATGGGAGACAAAATGCTGAACATGCTTTTGAATCTTTCAGTATTCTGAGTCAGTCACTAATTTACAAACTAAGAAACTCAAAAGTGTGGTGAGGTTAAAATAACATAATTTCAGATATGTTGTGTTGAGCACCATGTCAAAAGGCCAATACACCAAATACTCATTAAGATGATTAGTAAACTTGTAAGTCTGCTCAATTATTTTGATTCATTTTTTTAAAAAAAATCTAAATAATTATCTTTTCCCAGATTATATTCTAATTAAACTCCCTATATTATTTTTGTGTATGTAAACAGACTGGCAAAATGAGTACAAGGTTCCTTTAAAAAACACATGCATATATATTTAATTGAATAAGCATAAAATGTTACAACATTTAACAAGTTCATTTGTTTTTAAAAATAATATCACACTTTTTTTTTCTTTGGAATGAAGCTGGTTTTTCTAAATGAAATATATTGTGATCTTTGTGTACCCTATTGCATCATCAGTGAAACTATTTAGGAAAATAATGGAATCTAATTTAAATCTCAATTGATATAATCGCCTGTTCAGTGATTTTAATCAGAGCCTGTCTGTATGATTACTGCTACATCATTGCTTTTGCCAGTCTTTGATAGTGTTCATCATTAAGCTGCTGAGCTTCTGAGATCTATTGTTGTTGAGAGCCTCTAGGTGGGATGTTCTCAGAATTAAGCAGGAATGTGGTATAAGCCATCTCAACATCCTCTTTGGAGTTCTGGAAGAATGAACAGAAACCTCAGGATTATTTCATGTAGCCCTGGGACCAGGAATAGGAGCAATATGGCAGAACAGGCTTCATGAGACAACACTTGAGTCAAAATCCTGCCTAGTGTACATGGATGAGACCTGCACACTGCAGTTTCCAAACCTTGTAAAGACTTTATCAAGCCCCATGGAGCACTGCTATAGCTGTTAAATAAATGGCTGTAAAGGTGAAGAGGAGAGAAGGAGGTGACATAGCAGTAGGGACTGCCTCTCATCCTACTACAGTTCATGAAAGAGAGAGGGAGAGAAGTAGCACATATCATTTTGCCAAAAAAGTATGATGCAATGCTATGAAAGTGAAAACTGATTCTTTTTCCTTGGCTTTCTGATGGCAACTGCATGGTTCTGAGGCATATACTCAAATGTAAGTCATCAAGCTTTGTCTTTATTCCTTTTGCTCTTGTTACGTAATATAACAAAATGTGTATGAACTGATACTATGTTGTGAAATCCATTGTTCTATATCATGTAATGGAGAGAATAGGAGCAACAATGCCACCAAGAGTTTGCACAAGGTATTTTGGTAAGTGTTCATTTCACATGCTTATGAGGTGCATATAGAAGATTTTTCTGTACATAGTCTTTAAAAATACATGAGATTCCTTATTTCCCTCTAGACAGATCATTTTAAAAATTCCTCATCCTCCACTTCTGAACAGAAAGATATCAGTAAGTTTCTCTTTTCACTGTATCACTACTTTGGTGGCTAATAATGCTCTTCAAATGTCTAAATAATAATGACTCTATGTGTCAGGAGCCGAGGTTTGCGGCCAAGGGATTGGCGCCCAAGCCCCATATCCCTGAAAGACAAAACATAAAGATAAGTAACAGCCAAGCCTGGTATGGGAACCAACGGCCCGACTGATCGAGCGGGAAGAGAAACGCAGGAAGGCAGAAGAGGGAAAGGACTCAAATCAAGAGAGCTGTTGGGGGGAGGGGGTATATATAAGGGGAGGAGATGGGGAATTCTGGCATTCTTGGTTTTTTTGTGGTAACGTGTGCTAGCAGTAAAGTTTCCAGTGATATCCAGAGCATCTCTGTGTAGTCATTTGGGAGCGGCTGCAGATTGGCCACTGACACTATGGAGACAATTCTTCATTTTTGCACAGCAAAACAACATTTAATAAGGATAGTAAAAACTATTCAAGGGAGTTTTTGTTCTTGGAGGTTGGAGACTACATATCAGATTGCCATATGAATGTTAAAATACTTTTCTTGGTCTTACCCTCTTTGCCTTCTTTGATTTACCCGCTTCTTTAGGACTATTGGTAGTAATTATATAATCTGTAAAGAATGAGAGTGATTAAGTGATTGACTGTGAAAACAACAGGAAATTCCACGTATTCGTTATTTCTATACCATTTAACTGTCATTATTATTTTGAAATAAATTTTATTGTGAGTTATCACAGTTTACATTTAACTGTAATTACTGAATGAAGTGCCCTTTCATTATTGCTGACAAACCTCACAACCTCTGAGGATGTTTGCCATAGATGCAGGTGAAACATCAAGAGAGAATGCTTCTAGAACATGGCCATATAGCCCGAAAAATTTATAACAACCCAGAAACCCCAAGTTGCAATTAAACAATATTTAAATAAGGACATTTACCATCCTTGCCCCCTATTTGGGTCTCATGAGCTTCTGTCATGCACACGTTGTCCTTTGCCCCATATTGCCTTGCATTCTCAAAATCTGTCATGCTGATATTTGTTCTGTAGCTTCCAATGGAGACCAAATCTATAGCAAGCAGAGAGAAAAGTCAATATAATGCACATCTTGCCCCCACTCGTCACCAGCACATTATAACATTTAAAATATGTTATGACTACCTAATCTTCTTTAGATACTCCAATAACAGATAATGCTGTGTTCTTGAAAGTACACCTGATGTACCATGAATGTGAAATCAGTGCCTTGTGGTTAATGCAAAGGCCTGCCAATAGAATGGTCTGCCAATTACTTGAGATCTCACATACAAACACAGAAAGCTCTATTGTCTTTGTGGTTCCACCAGTGGTCTGAGTCAGAATACAACATGACAAGAGGCTCTGTTATACTCTATTATATCTTTCAGATGCAAACTAATTTGGCCAAATTGAGAATCCATCTACACAGCACCTAAAACACGGAAGTTATTGGGCTAAAAGGGTGGTGGCTGCATTATTTATTTATTTATTTATTATTCAATTTTATATTCCGCTCCTCCCTGCAGGCTCGGGGCAGATCACAACACATAAAACATACAATAAAAACATACAATGCTAGCAGTAAATCCATGCTGATTTGCTGCAACAGACAAAAAACATGGGTTGAAAGGGTCCCTTTAATCTTGACTACAGCTGGAAAATGCTCATATTCACATCACTGTATATCCCTGCAGTTGTGAAAAACATGTGATTTCCTTCCCTCCCCCCTGTGAAGACTGCTCCAGCACATGTCTGCTTTTAAAAAGGGCGAAACAGCTGATCGGGCTGTGAAACGGACACACAGCTGATTTAAAGAAAGCACGAATGGAGAGCAATTAAAACTCTCTGAAACTCTTTATTTTAAACTTTATAATATTAAACAGAGTTTGAATAAACAATTGGGGGAAGAAGAAATCCGACAGAAGTTTTTTTTCTGCCGGTTGTCCCCCGTCCACCCCCCATCTTGTTCTGATACAGAGAAAGCCTGTGAGGACAGAGAGGGACCCAATCCTGGGACTGATAGGTCCATATGTGGACCATCTCTCAGTTCCCGGGATTTTTTTTGTCTTCTATTTAAAACCATGTTCATGCTGTCCAGAAGCGTCCTAAACACCTTCCCATAAAGTCTTTCTACTATCACTGCTCTAAGATTGCTCTATACATTTATGGTAAAGATATAAAGAGTATATAATACTCTAATGTTCTTACTGCTTGTTTAGCGCTTGACACATGTATTTCTTTTACATGGTTTGTAGTGTTTGATATGGCTTTGCAGCTAATGCAATAAAATTTGATTGGTTGATACTGCTTATCAGGGAGATTTCCCCCAACGCATCAAGTCATCCCATTTTAGAAAATGAACTACATGAGATTTTGTGGGGTTTGTTTCCTTGTTTGTTTGGGAATAGGATTTGGGTGGTTAGATGTTTTGCAGTTTTATAAATTTTGGTAAGAAATTGAAAACAGGAGCTATATATATTTTTAAAAAACCCTGGGTTTTGTGCAAAGAAAATGTGCAAAAATGTTATTTTTGTGCCAATTCTTCCTGGGTGTTTCTAAAAAAAGTTCTTGAATGTAAAATATATCAACAACAGATCTCCATTGTGATCATGCAAGCTCAAGATGTTATCAGAAGTGGTTTGAAAAACCTGATGTTTGCTTCTGTTGTTGATTTTTCTTTACTCTCTATTAAAGCCACAGAGATTGCAAAGGGAACTCTGGAACTGTAATTGAAATAGTCAAACAGTATTTAAATTAGCTCAGTCTATTTATAATTTAGCAATAGGTATACAAATTGAGAATTAAATTGCATTTAAGCCACAATTGCCATTGACTCACCTGAATGCTTGAAAAGCCTAAATTTCACAACAAAAAAGGCAGCGGCAAGAAGCACAAGTATGATTCCAAGTGGGAGCAAAACGGAAAGAAGAATCGTGGAGTGTTTACTTTCTTTATGGCTGGAAAATAAGTTGGATTGACTTAGTACAGAATTTATAATGATGCACCTGTTGCTTCATATTTATCAATATTCTTCAGAAGGGCAGCAGGCTGGTTCGAAGAACAAAGATGAATGAACAAGAACTTCAGAACTTTTTCTCTACCTAAAAATGTTTTACTGCTTCTACTAATGAAGCAGTAAAAGGCTTGAAAGAAGTTACAGGGAACTGCTGGCTTGAAGGAGAAACTGCCATGACCAGGGAAGCGGATGGGAATTACTCCGCACATTTCCTCCAGATTCCAGATTACATACTACAGTGCCAGAATCTTCAGATTTCTGACTACACCCTTCGCATATTCCAACAAGTATTTTTCCAAACTATCAGCCATATGGTATCTTTGAATTTAAAACTATAACACACTTATATTCAGTTCAAGCAGTTCCATATTTACATGGGATCACCACCAGTTAATCTCCTTTAGCTCTCAACAAGTATAAATGGTGAATTTACTTGTTGAGCCCCAGGCTTTAACAATATGGGTATTACTGCTTCTTACAGAGTTTTTTTGGGTAAGCAGGCATTACTGCTTTAGCCCCGAAATTCTCAGGGTGGTCCGCGAAAAGGCCTTACTGGTACATTATTTAAACTGTTTTTTTAAATCATGATCTGATCATCTCATTATATCCCAGGGGTTACAATACAAAAGGTTTGCCCCTCTTCCACCCAGTCTCAGCCCCCCGATCCCTTCAAGGCTTTTTATAGTGGATTACCTGTCATCTGGAATATCATTACCGGCTTCCTTGTTGGCATTGTTTAAAGGAACGATCCTATTTTGAGAAACCACATCACTAGGTTCCTCATTGGACCTCAAAGGTTCTTCAGCATTTCCAAGTACTATGTAGACATATTTGGATCATTAAGATTCAGCAGAACAGAAGAATACAAAAGGCAAAAGAAAGAGGGGAGAAAGAGAGAGAGAGAGAGAGAGAGAGTGAGAGAGAGAGAGAGAATCAGTACCTTATGCCCAATATCAAGGGCAATAATAATCAGAGCTTGGAAATAACTATAATAATGAGTGACTTGTCATTAAGTAGTTTTTCGAACAACAACAAAGTAGTTTTTGTGTGTACCTAGAACTTTGGGGGGTTATTATTATTACCTATGAGGCCTAAAAACCTATGAGGAACATATTTGTTTTTTGTTGTTGTGTGCCTTCTGGCTTGTTGTGAACTTAAGGTGAACATATTACAGGATTTTCTTCACAACATTTGTTTAGAGGGATTTTTCCTTTACCTTCCTTTGAGAATATGACTTATCCAGGAGCAGGGGTCCCCCTGTGGGTTTTCTGAGCAGGAAATTTTTATCTTGGTGTCCAGAATCACAACCCAACACCCAAATCTCTAAACCATGCTGGATTTACTTACTCTTAGAAAAGGGTATATAAGATTTCTGCCTGGGTTGTTAATATGGGGAAATATGCTGCCTTTTGCCTTTTGGATTTCCCCCCTCAGTATAGCCAAGCCCGCATGCAAAATATATATATTTAAATAATGCAATTTAAAAATCAATGTTTTTTCTTGTTCAAAGGGAATTGCTGGACTATGAACAAATGTAGATGAAGATGTTTAATTTTATGTTTCTTACAAAGACTATGTAAGTTGGTTGCAATGCTTATTTTATATGCAACATTGCCAGTTTAGGGTTTTTTTCTGCAAAGTAAAGAGTAAAGATTTTCTGTTCACTACTGGTCTGAGTGTTTTGCATTTGGACTCTGGATACTGGCTTTGGGCTGACACATGCGCTGCGTAATACTATTTAGGTTTAATTTTCACATTTAAAAATATATGCTGTTCTCTATTCTTGGCTCTCATTTTGGTGAGGGGATTGCAGAGGGCTTGCTATATTGTTACACCATTTTATTATTCAACTCACTATAATCCATAACACATAAATAACAAGATGCATATCTTGCATATTATCTCACATATGGCCAGTTAACACCTCCAATCTGCCTGTTTAAAGATGGATAGCATAAAGAGTATAACCTTGCATGTTGTTCCTGTCATCAAAACTGAGACTCACCTCCTTGCACTTGCAGATATGTTGCATATGTTTCGCCATAATGGCCTCCCTTTCGGACTCCACACCAATACCATCCTTGATCTGCTAGGGACGTTTGGTCAAAATTCAGAGACAAAATTCTGTTTCCTTTATCACAGCTAACTGCTAAGCCAGCCTGGGTTTCTTCAGATGAGATAAGAGGTTCACATCCAGTATTCTTCCACTTGCACCAGTATTTCTCATAATCAGCATATTTGCATGGGTAAGTGCATGTTATAGTCAGTGGAGAGCCAGCAACAGCTTGTATTTTATTATCTACTGCTAAACTGGGTTGCCCTGTTTCTGAAGACAAAGAAATGAATGTAAAATGCATAATAATTTCAAATAGGCAGCGAACCTAATCATTAATTTCTGAAAAACTCAGGGCTAGTTCAAACACCATATTAATTGATTCACTCACTGTTACTTCCCCCTGGCCAATATTACACACCACAACTATATTAGCACATTGATTGTTTCACTCACTGTCACTTTTATCTGGTCAATATCATCTATCCCAACTATCATAATTATGCGGATGGAAGAAGTGATTAATAAGATCTGAGCACTAAAACCCATTGTTGTGTGGTAGGTAGGGTGTCATGCCCCAGCCTGACACCATAGCTACCCAACCAGGTCTGGAGAAAATCCTTGTGTCAGCCAGCGGTCAAGGCCAGACACAGCCTGCCCAACCTGATAAGAAACCTGATCCCCCTTTCTCCAAAGAGCCTTGTGCCCACAAACTGTTCCTGAGAAAGAGTTGTGCCGTAGTCAACGCATCCGAGGCCAAAACATTGAGAGACCTATTTAAGTTGGTCCCCGTTGGTGCTCGGCATCTCGTGCCAACATTCAGCTTTCATTGCCAAGCTCCACGGAACTGAAGTCCAGGACCAGGCCACAGAGCCTCCACATCACGGTACTCAAGTATTCAGCCAAGCCATTGTTTGCCAAGGACTTATCCCGGATTTTAGCCCATTGGGGTTTCAAGACTATTTCTTCATTTATTGGATCTTGAACTCTTTTAAAAACTATTGCCTGGCAATACCTTGATGCTGGGAGCATCAGTGGACTATAGTCCTATCTTTTTCCTTTTTTTACCTATTCTAAATAAAGCATTTAATCACGGCTACTTCATGGTGGTTTACTGAGGAATCCTCCAGGTCTAGGTTGCAACATAGGGACAGATAGTGTTTGGGATGCTTAGATCATAGTAGGAAAGAACCTCTCCCTGCTGTCCTGATAGTCTTCTCTCTCACTCCCTGCTCAAAAAATTGCAAATAAAGCTTTAAAGCTTATATCTTGTATGTGAGTTATATGCATTAATTGGAAATAAATTCATTTGAAAACAGGTCATCATATTTAGAATTGAGGCATGTGTTGGGCTACTTCATTTTGGTATTTCACAAAAGAAATGTAAATCCAAGAAACTTGGTTTGGTACCTTCCACAATCTTCAGCTCTGTGGATGATTTCCTTTCCTGTTCTCCACTTGTCATACACCAATAGAATCCTTCATCTCCATTATGCAGTTGGTTCAACATAACAGTATAGGTGCCATTCTCTGGACTATCGTGCATCACTATTCTTCCCTCATAGTCATCCTGCACATCTCCCAAGTTGTTGATTAAGATGGTACACTCATTTTCTTTCCATTTGCACCAATATTTGGTTGTCTTGTTCTCTTTTGGTTCATAATGACATTCAACAGATACTGAACTACCTTGGACTCCATTTAGTATTGTTTGTTGTTTGGAAATCAAAACATCTAAATAGAAGTAAAGAGTATGGAAATACATTATTAATAATTATATTTGTACTATAATTGAGTATAACACAAATGTTTGAATGTGAACAATGAAACAGATTCTTAGTATGAAACCTGACAAATTTAAGATACCTAGAGCTTGGCTGTTACCCACCTTCATACACATGTATATCCAATTTCTTGGTTTCTCCTTCTGCCCCATAGTTCCCAGTTCCACAGAGGTATAATCCTGAATCTTGCTTCTGCAGCTGGGTCATAATGATGTTGAATGAGCCAGGAGTTTGCAAGTTGCTTAATAGAATTCTTCCTTTATAGAATTGGTCAATATTTCCTTTTGTGTCAATGATAGTGACACAAGTGTACTTTGTCAACTTGCACAGGTATCTCCTATCACTTGCATCACCAAAGGGACAGGTTATAGTCACAGATCCATGCTGTTCAACATAAAAGAGCTGAGCTTCTTCGGGTATTACGGAATCTGGTGTAATGATATTAACAAGTCATTATTGGGTAAATAGCTGCATTTATGATCTATCCTTTTACAATCCCATGTTGCACTGGATTCTTCTACATACTTTATTATGATGTTTCTGTGATAAATTATTTACATGTTAAACTGTTGCAGATCTGATTATTTATGGATTTGATAAAAATGATCTCTTTAGGAATCTCCAAGCCCTCCAGCACAACTCTACAATCAACTTCTGCCAGAAGTTGACCACAAAATCACACTGGAGGTAAAACGTAAATAGCGGTTTTCCCAATTTCATTGGGGGGGGGGGGGAATCTTGCACCATTAACCTCAGTGAACATGGAAGTCCTACTGTACAATGAGTCCATATCTGATGAAATGTGGCCATGCCACACCATTCCATCAGACAGCACCTGTTTATGCTGTATTGAGGTAAAGCAGGCCTGCACATCTCATGACACTACTACTGGGTCTGCATCAATTATCTATGTATCTCTGTACAAATGAGGAAATATATTGAGGTACTGGTGACCCTCCTTACATTATTTGTTGGCTTACAGACTCACAATATGTCCAGACTTGTATAAAGGTGCCAAACATTCCAAAATAAATTAATAAATAGGAAAAGTGAAATTATTGTCCCGCCTTTCATTTGGAATCATAGGGCTTGTTTGCACTCACCAAAAATCCCTTCTATCTTCACAGTGAAAAGAGATTTCCAGTGAATATCCTGTCTTTTCTACTTTAATTTGACTTTGCACCTCAACAGATGGCAAATTATGGTGGCAGTGGGGCAATCCACCAGAGCTTCATTGTTCCATATGAAACACAGGATGGCTTGTGTGTTGGTGGTGGCCCCAGCTCATCCACAAAGTCCCACTGAAATTCACTGTACATTGTTTGATGGGCAGCATGGGGCTCCATGAGCAAACTGGGGCAGAAGTGTCCTAAGACACTTCTATTGGCTAGTGTGATAAGACTGTTTGTCCTGCTTTAGGCAAAGTCAAGGGATACTCTAGATCAGTGATTCCCAACCTTTGGGCCTCCAGGTGTTTTGGACTTTGACTCCCAGAAATCCCAGCCAGCTTACTAGCTGTTAGGAACTGTGGGAGCTGAAGTCCAAAACACCTGGAGGCCCAAAGGTTGGGAATCACTGCTCTAGATAGCTGCATCATGTCTGATTCAAACCAATTTGCTGTCATTGTATGCTGCCATTACAGTCTGACAAAGGTTCTGGTTGCTACAGGTGCTTCTGCTAATGTCAGAACAGAGTATCCACGTGACCAGCAAGAAGGAAGGGAAGGTAATCTCAGGAGGGCCTCATTCTGTCATCAACAAAAGCACCCACAACAGTCAGTACCTCAGTGGCTTCCAGGAGTAGTGGCAGCAAACATGAAGGCGGCAATACTCCAGTGGGGCTGATGCAGTCCCAGGCCACCTGAAGAATGTCCCTGAATTCAGCACTTTAGTTCTGAAATCGGGGCTGCTTTACAGGCAAATTTACACTTGGCTAACATACCCAATGTAGACATGAATGGAGACTACTCCACTTTACCAATGTGTCAAATTAAGTTTCCTTGTAACAAAACATTGATACAACAGACCTGCTCTCCCCAACCCAGTGCTTCCAGGTGAAGTGAGAATCAATTCCAATCTCCCCCAGCTACCATGCTGAGTTAGGTTGACTAAGAATGGTGGGATTTATGGTACAATATCCTTGGAAGACACCAGGTTTAGGAAGGATGTAGCAGATTCAATTTTGTTAAAGTTCTTTCAAACCAACATTGAAGTAATGACATTTTAATGTCCGAACATTATTCCAACATTGGATAATACAGAAAATAAAATAATATATGTTTGTACCTGCAGAAACATCTAGGTTGACTCTGAAGGAAAGTCCTTTGTCATTTAGACCAATGCCACATTTGTAGGGTCCCATGTCTCTTCTTACCAGATTTGATATTTCTATGATGAATAGTCCATTCTCTGGATAGTCTATTATTGAAGTTCTACCTTCAAAACCTCTAGCAACATATCCATTAGAGGAAATGATAGTAGAGCAATGCCGTGTTGACTCCTTGCACCAGTATTTCCTGGAATGTCTATTCACACTCGTACGAGGATAGAAGCATTTCACAGTAACAGAGCCTCCAACCAACCCAGTCACCTGCTTTGGTCCAAAAATGGGACTTGAATTTGAAACTAAGATAGGAAAAAGAATATGTTACCAAAGCTGAGATCTAAAATTACAGAAAAAGTCAAATATTAATCAGATCTTCAATCAGACTGAACCCAATTCTTTGAAATGCTATGCAAAAGTAATATGTGATCTGTTTATCTGCTCTGACCTACAATATGGTGTATATCTTTAGAATCCCTATAGGAAGAAAAAGAAAGATTTGGATGCAAACTTATGTACCCCACTAATAAGCTTACATTGTTTATTTGCCTTTTCTATTCAGCAAGTAACTGTTTATGGTGCAGCTTGTCACATGCATTCATAGGCACAGGAATATGTAGGTTGTAACTGTAATTGTAATTTTAAGTGCTGTTTTTATTATGCTGTAATTTTAATAGGTGGATCTGCCACTATGTTTTAACTGTTTTTTAACTGTCTTATTGTGTTTTATGGTTCTATGTGTGTGAGTCGCCCTGAGCCTGCGGGAAAAGGCGACTAAGAAGTCTAATAAATGAAATGAAAACTATCATAGGCATGTAATTCCAAGTAACATCTAATAGTATTCTGCCACATTATCACTGCCTCCATAAATTAGACATTCTATTTAAAGAAAGTCAGAGTTAACATCTGTACATTCCATAAATTCAATTGTTGATCTTGATAAGAGTAGACTCACCATATGAACAAAAATTATGTAAATACTGACTTAAAAAGCTACTATCAAGGCCAATTTTGTTGTTATGTGCCTTCAAGTCATTTCCAGTTTATGGAGACCCTAAGGCAAACCCAACCCAGGAAAATCTTTACTGGTCTAGTTTAATATGTTGTTTTTACTCCTGTGATGCTTTTATATGTTTGTAAGCCGCTCCGAGACCTCGGGGAGTGGCAGCATACAAGTCCAAATAATAAATAATAAATAAATAAACATGGGTATGTGACCCAGCCAATATTACCCAATGGATTTCTATGGCTGACAGGAAATCAAACCCTGATATTCAGAGTCCTAGCTGAATGCTGAAATCACTACACCACATTAGCTAGGACAAATAATTACCATATACAGTATACTCAGGTTTAGCAATATTAGTAAAAAAAAATCACCCCCAAAATCTGTGCCGATTTATCCACAAGTCAATGTGATTAGGATACCTTAACTTTTATCTAAAAGGGAAGCATCCCTTCTCTGAGTAAAGTGGTTAAAGAGAAGAGCAAAGGACAACTTAAAAGAAGCACTGACCCGCCTCTACTTTCTCCAGTATGGTGGCACTTCTGGCCTTCTTGAATGTCTGGGCGAGGACATGGTAGTAGTCACCAGTGGTGTCCGGCCCCCTGAGGTGGCACTGTGCTTTCCGTTCTTTCTGGAATGACCCTTGACTTATCCATAGGTCATATCAAAATCCATAATGTGGCCTTAAAATCAGCCCTTGATTTATACATGGGGTCTATATATGAGTATATATATAGTATATCTATTTTGTTCCCTCTTTGTAATACATGGGATTGACATGTACACAGATGAATGCATATTATATTGTCATGGGTTTGTTTTGTTTAAGTGACTATGGATTGTCATACAGCAACATTTACAAATGTTTCAATCTACAGTCTGCAGAGATGAGTCCTTGGTGCTTTTAGTTTCTCTAGCAGTTGCTGAAATACTCACTTGCAGATTTAGCTTGGACAATGGTTAACAAAAAGATGAGACTCAGGAAAGCCATTTTCAAGAAATGGTCCTATATTTGTGATCCAGGTTCCTTGCATATACTGAAACAAATTACTATATCTGTAAAATAAAATAAAAAATATCCCATGCTTATATACATACAGTAGAGAAAGGTGAAACAGACAAAATGGGGGGGGGAAGGGGGGGGAGAGAAAGAGAATAAGAAGTCTTCAATCAAACAAATAACCTAGAAGTATGAGGGTTATCCAGAAAGTAAGGTTACATGACACATAGCGCTCAAGGGGAATTTTCTCAGAAGAAGTTGGTATCACTGCTGTGTCACAGGAAGCCAGACGAAGCAAATGAGCAGTGCCAGTCATCAGTAGCTCATCGACTGGCATTGTGGTGAAGATTAGAGATGCGCATCCTCATTTTGTTTCCTTCCAAGTGTGAAGTTCGCTTTGTAATATGCTGCCTAAATGCTAAGAGAATGCACCATTGTAATTCGTTGCAAAATAATTTTAGTTTATGGGGAGGCCAAAACAATTGGAAGGCCCAGGTTGTCTATCCCTATTTTGAAGCTTACTCAAGGTTATTTCTTCTGGAAAAAAACTTATCGGCTATAAAGCTTGAACAAAAAGATGCAATATTTTGGGGACCGGCATGTCAAAAGACTGGCTCCAACTGTTATGTACTCACCAGGTATATAGCTGTCTATTATCACCTTCACCCCTACCACAATATCAAAGACAATAATATAGTTATTATTTATTTATTTAAATTATTTATAACACTCCCTTCTCCACCCTCGAAGGGGGACTCAGGGCAGCTAACAGGCAGTGATACATATACAATCATTAAAACAACCAACTGCACCATAAAAATACATTAAAAATATTTAAAACCAGTTACAAATACACATAGTTCCAAGTCCGAGTTCTGTAGTCTCAAATTTGTCCAAAGCCAGTCACAGTTCGTTTTCAACACTGTCATTGTTTTATTGTCCGTCTGCTCCCAATATCTAACCAAATGCCTGGTCTCATAGCCACATCTTCAATTTTTTCCTAAAGGAAAGGAGGGAAGAGGTTGACCTAATTTCCTAGGGAGCGAGTTCCACTGGCGAGGGGCCACCACCGAGAAGGCCCTGTTCCTCGTCCCCACCAAACATGTTTGTGCTGTCCTGAGTGTTGGAATAACTCAACATATTTTCTCCTAGCAAACATGACACCAACCAAGATCAAGAAGACAGAGTATAACTTTACACTTACAGAATTATATGACAATTATGCATTAATAAAATGAAACATGGGGCAACGGAATATGGAATGCACTGTGCAATGCCTATTTCCATATGTACACTCTGGCACTACATTCACAACCACAATCCTCAGCTGAAAATGGTCTTTTTTCACTGGACAAAAATGCCCACTCATTCCCAAAGGGTAACTTACCCACGGATAAGTCATTAACAGAATATCAGTTATGAGCACAATAAGGAGGCCAAGTATTACATATGTTACAGATGGCGAAGAAAGTGTCTGCTTATAGTTTGATTAAATCTGTTTCATGAATTTGTGTCTGGATTTAATGGTGCATGCAAAACGGCAACCTTTACATATCATCTGCACCAGAAAAGCTCTCTTGCTTAGTAAGGGAGTCAATGCTTTGCATTTAAAAGGAAATGGAAAGGATCAGTTCCTCATATCAGTGAAAAGAATGCCAGACAGTGGAGATGGAAGAAGTCCCCAGAACAAACTGGACTTTTCCTTTTTACTCAGCAATGAGGCTCAAATAGACTTCCTCTGGTGGGTTAAAAGAAACTTTGTTTAAAAATCATTTGTCTGTCCTACATTCATTGGATTATTTGTTAATTGGTTCACAGTTGGAGACAATAAATGCTTTACATGGCATTTAGACATTTAACAGACCCGCGTCTTCCTTGTGTGATAATGAGCTGATCCGAACCACTAGAGGGCAGTGGCAATGTATAAATGTATACACTCAATAATTATAAAAGTTTTACAACTATTTTAATTTTGATGCTTAGGAACGCAGAATCCATTCTTCCAGATTTTGTACAATGAGGGGTTAGGGTTCACACATGCAGACAAAAACATTGGAACTGAAATTGGTGCATTTCTTTCAGAATGCTGCTATCCTGAGGTCCCTAAACATAATGGAAAAGAAGTTGGCAACATTCTCAATTCAACATATATATTTTTGTCCAGAGTCATCTTAGCATGCCAAAATAACATTTGATCAATAAATTAGATGTAAGCTGGTTCTGTAACAAACGAGACCAGAACCTTGATCCCAGTGGCCACTTTAAAAGATTTCAGCTTTTTTGGAGTGCCTTGAAATATGGATCTAGCAAAATCCACCCCTCTCCAAGCCTGCATATACAGCTCATCCAATGAATTCTACTTTCGCTCCCTTCTGTATTTCAGGGGTTGATACCAAAAAGGAGTAAATGTCTCCACAGAGAATCTCTGGCACATCCAATTTTAATGTGATTATGTATATAACTATCAACAGGGTATTCTTCAAATATCTCACCAGTGTAAGTTTTTACCATCCACCCCTTTGCACCCCTTAGATAATATTTGTCCTTGCTTCCTTTTACTTACAATTCTGAGGAAGAAAGGGGACAGTATTCAAAGTACCTCACCGGCTGCCAGAAACCACTCCTTAAAATCCTGACAAGGTTTCTGTTCTAAATTTGCAGCATATCTAACCTTTACTCCTCATCACCTATCAGGAAAAATATATCAAGGATCAGAGAGCAGTGTTTATCTTAGATTTTATCCCCAATGACTGCTTAAACTCTTTAAACTTGCAAGTAAGTCTTTGGCATCCTTCAAAACAAGGGACCGTGGTAAGAAATCTGGGGTGCAAGTCAAAATGGTTAGGGAGTTAGTCAGGAATCACTTAACAAACCAAAATGAGTTCAAATCTATAGAGCCAGATGAACTGCAAACTAAAGTACTGAAGATGTTTTCTGAAGTTCTCTCTCCCTGAAATATCTGCTATGATTTTTGAGAAATCCTGATGAACAGGTGAGGTGTCAAAAAAGTGGAGAAAGGCAAACATTTCCCCTTTCTATTAAAAAAAAGGCAAAAAAGAGAAGGTTTGGAAACTACAGACCAGTCAGCCTTACTTCAATACCATAAAAATATTAATCCACTGCAGGCATGTAGCCAGGGGGGGGGGGCTAAGGGGGCTTCAGCCCCCCGAAATTCTCAGGGTGGTCCGCGAAAAGGTCTTACTGGTACATTATTTAAACTGTTATGTTTATTCATATCATGATCTGATCACCATGCTCATTATATCCCACATTCATGGGGTTATTGGGATAACAATACAAAAGGTTTGCTAGGGTAGACCCTCTTCCACCCAGTCTCAGCCCCCTCCGAACCAAACTCAGCCCCCCCCCCCCCGGAATCAAAATCCTGGCTACGGCCCTGGTCCACTGTGTTGTTGTGAGTTTCCTGTATTGTATGGCCATGTTCCAGAAACATTTTCTCCTGACGTGGAACATGGCTTCAGGAACATGGCTTCAGGAACATGGCTTCAGGAACATGGCTTCTGGAACGTGGCTTCTGGAACGTGGCTTCTGGAACGTGGCCGTACAGCCCGGGAAACTCACAACAACCCAGTGATTCTGGCCATGAAAGCCTTCAACAATACAATATTAGTCCAGATTATAGAGGAGTTTGTTTTCAAGTATCTTGATGACAATGCAGTGATCAGTAGGAAAAAGGATGCGTTTGTCAAGAACAAATCTTGCCATTTTTTTCACAATTCACATCAATTGATGGAGAGAATGCCATGGATGTAATTTCTCTGGACTTCGGCAAAGTGCTTAATAGGGTCCCTCATAATGTTTTGATAAGCAAACTGATTAAACATGGGAGATATGGGAACATTGTCAAATGGAGTAATAATTGTTTGGAAACTATGCTCAAGGAATTGTCATCGATGAGCTGTGCTTCAAACTGGAAGGAGGTCTTAAGCAGAGTGCTTCTAAGTTTTGTCCTGAGGCCATTACTCATCAACATTTATATCAATAATTTAGATGACAGTGAAGGAATCCTAATCAAGTTTGCAGATAACACAATGCTATGAAGGGTGGCTAACAGAAATCGAAAACTGGGCTGAAACCAGTAAAATGAAATCCAGTAGAGACACATTCATAATTCTACATTTAGACCACAAAAACCGAATGCACTTGTATAATAAGGTGAAATACATTGCTCAGAAGTACTACTTGCAAAAGGACTTTGGGATTACTAGAATCATAGAATCACAGAGTTGGAAGAGACCATGAGGGCCATCCAGTTTAAGCCTCTGCCATGCAAGAAGATACAATCAAAGCACACACACACACCAACAGATGGCCATCCAGCCTTTGCTTAAAAACCTCCAGAGAATGAGACACCATTATGCTCCGAGGCAATATATTCCACTTATGGAACTGCATACTAAATCATGGGTTGGGTGTTGTCTGAGAGTTCAGAGAATGTTGTACTTATTAGGCATGATAACAAATCGAAAAATGGCGATTCTAAAATCAAATGGGGGGGGATTTTTTTTATTAGTATATCAAAGACTTACAAAAAAATTCCCAAAATTTTCGGAAATGTAACTTAAGTACTAACGAAATTCGTTAGAAATTCGTATGCCAGAGCATGCGCTTTCCAGATGGTTTTGGCCTACAACTCCCAGAAATCCTAACAGCTGGTAAATTGGCTGGGATTTCTGGGAGTTGTAGGCCAAAACTTGAATAAACCACACTGAATTCTAGATGGGACTCTCCAAATAGGAAGGAGGGAGGGGAAGGAGGAAGGGAGGGAGGGGTTTTCTATTCTTGGAAGCAGCAAAAGAAAAGGAGGAGGAGCCCCCCTCGCTCCTCGCTGCCTCTCTCTCACCCGATCCTGAGGGAGCGAGGGCCCAAGTTTGCCCAGGCTGAGAGGAAAAGGAAGAGGCCTGAGGCTGTGAGGAATGGTGGGAGTTGAAGTCCAAAACACGTACCTGGAGGGCTGAAGCTGGTCCCTGCGATGGGGCAAGGCAGAGCAACGGGGAAGAGAAGCATCTGAGAGGCGCCGGGAGAGAGAGAGAAGCGCGTGTGTGTGTGTGTGAAGCAGGCCCCTGCAATGGGGCATGCATGGCAGCAGAGCAACGGGGAAGAGAAGGAGGGGGAAGCCTGGAGAGAGGGAGAAGCGTGCGCGCGCGTGTGTGTGTGAAGCAGGCCCCTGCGATGGGTCATGGCAGCAGAGCAACGGGGAAGAGAAGGAGGGGGGGGGAGCCTGGAGAGAGAGGAGAAGCGTGCGCGCGCGTGTGTGTGTGTGAATCAGGCCCCTGCGATGGGGCATGCATGGCAGCAGAGCAACGGGGAAGAGAAGGAGGGGGGAAGCCTGGAGAGAGGAGAAGCGTCTGGCGCGTGTGTGTGTGTGAATCACTTTCCAGAATGCATTGCCTCTACCTAGCAGCAGCGTCACTTCCAGTTCCCCATAGAAATGCGGGAAAAAGAAGAAGCTGAATGAAGGCGGGAAGGAAATGAGCGGGAGAAGACAGGGAGAAGTGAGTAGTACAATAATTAATTAATTAATAATTAAGAATTTCTAACGATCCTAACATAAATTGTTGGCCTCACGGACCGTAAAAGGAAGTCTACGTCCGGGGTCGCGGCAGCGATCCGTAAAACAACAAAGTCCCATTAATTACGGATTTCTAACGAATCAATTAGATTTCCGTTTCAATTTTAGCATGCCTAGTACTTATATTTATTCTCCTGTGTCTGGACTACAGAAGTCTGATTGAAAAAAGCATCCTAACATTTGTTAATCATATCTCAAATGAAACCAAACGTAAAGTTTTATAGTTATGACATATAATAATCTCACACAATTGGCTTAGCAGCTATAAGCTCCAAGTTAAGAGAAACAATATCCCACTATATTCAATATTGGTCAGGCCTCATCTGGAGTGTTGCATTCAGATTTAGGTATATCATTTTAAGAAGGATATAGAGAAGTTGGAACAGGATCAGAAAAGGGCAATGATGATGATAAGATCTATAGCAAATAAAGCCTATGAGGAAAAGTTGAAGGAAATGGGCATGTTCAATTTGGTCAAGAGAAGACTGAGGCCCCTTCTGTACTGCCCTATATCCCAGGATCTGATCCCAGATTATCTGATTTAAACTGGATTATATGAGTCTCCACTGCCAGATAATCTGGAATAAGATAATCTGCGATCAGATCCTGGGATATGGGGGCAGTGTGGAAGGGACCTGAGAAGTGTCATGATTGTGTTCTTTGAACATCAAGGTCTTTCATAAAGATGAGGGTGAAGGCCTGTTCTCTGTTGTCTGAGAAGGTAGTACCAGATGTAATGCCTTGACGTTGCAGGGGATTCGATTTCAATTGAATATTACAATGAACTTCTCGATAGTGAGAGCAGTTTGGTAATGGAACCAAGTGCCTAGGGAGATTTTGAGGTCTCCTTCTCTGCAAGTCTTCAAAAAGAGATCCTGGGGATGCTTTAGTTCAGTCGTTCCCAACCTTTTTTTTGACTAGGGATCACTTGACCAGGGACCACTTTGACCAGGAACCACTTGACCAGGAACCACTTTGACCAGGGGCTACTCTCTAACACTAGTAGCAAAAGGGTTACAAATCAGCTTTCGGTTGGCTTTAGATTTGGTTTAGATTTGGGGTGTTGATTCATATAAAATTGCATTGAAAAGACCACATCAGCTCTAGTTTCTGATACAGAACATATGCCATCCAGTAGTTGCCTTCTCACCCACAGAAAACCATATTCAATAAGCCTCGGCACTATAAGAGGATTTCACGAAATCAGTCACTCTCATTGCAACAGTGTGGTAACTGTGAGGCTGCGGACCATATTTTAGTTCTTGCAGACCACTGGTGGTTCACAGGCCACAGGTTGGGAACCACTGGTTTAGTTGGAGAACCTGCATTTAGAAAAGGGTTGGCCTCAATAGCCAATGTGGCACTTTACAGGTCTTTAACTCTATCTATAATAAGCATATCCCAAGAAACATGTCTTCTTTGCAAGTTTCTAGATGCAAACTTTTCCTAATATTAGGTCAGTGAAATCAGTGTTGAGTCCAATCCACTCTGGAGTACATTGGAACTTACTTAGGATTTCATCAAGTCATGCCAGCATAATGGCTACATCCCTGGGCTGTGGGAGGTTTGGATCTGGAATTATGTCATGACATGCCTCTTCCCATGCTCTGCCCTTTCCCAACCCTCTATTTGGCCCTTCTGCAAGTCGATCTCAACTGGTGAAGTAGTTATGAATTGATGTAGCTGTGCAGAGTAGTGCCGCTATAATAATCTCTTCTTCTCCATTTTGTCATAGTGGTATCAGAACAAATACTCCTTTAAGAGTTTGACCTGAGGGATCCCCAGGATAGGATACTGTGGGCCAACCTGTCTTCAGATACAATCTATGAAATCATGTCATGACTGGTTGACATGATCACCAAAACTGGTGTTCTCCATGGTTTCCTTAACTACATTCTGGCGAGGTCTGCTATCTGTTATACCACTGTAGTTGCATCTATGCATTGACAAGCAAGGTTCTCCAGAACATTGCCAAGCAATAATAGCATCACCAGCTAGAAGGGAAGTGTGGCTTCACATTGTGACCATGGTGCTTCTTTTGGCTGTGGGTTGAAAAGCAATTTGCCCCACACACATCTACATTATCGAACACAAATTTCTCACCTTGAGAGGACCAATTCTTGTCCACATTACCCCTGTATATGTAATGAGCTATGCCTGCCAGGAAGTGCTCATGTTTATTTAAAAAAACTGTAGTGAATGCCAAGTTAGCACTGTGTCAATAGCCTGGCATATTTATTCTCTGGGCATCAAGTGATGGACTTTGTTGTACAGGGTAATTCCCGGCAAAGAAAATCTTCTGTTTCCTCCTTTGGATGAAAGATGCTTTGTTGATCTTTCTTTCTGCAAAGTTGCTCAATCGCTACTTGGTTCAGGGTACTAATTAACTCCTGGGCGATGAGAAAAATGCTCTTGCAGTTTCTGAGCCTAATGTAAACCAACACTATCATATCCCAAGGCTGAAATAAAACAAAAGAAGATGGCCTTGGTTTTAGAAACTAACAAACCAAGGATTTTTGTCTGTTTGGAAACATGGAACTTTTCTCCAACTGATCAGAAAGGTCTTTTCCTTGATTTAAGTAACTCAGGGGTGAGAAAGTTCCAGAGTTTTGGAGTCTATGGGTTCATCTACATAATTTGACACTACTTTAATGTCATTGTTCAATATGAAATGCTGTGATTTGTAGTTTGGTGAGGCACCGGCACTCTTTGGTACAGAAGAACTTGTAAAGTGACAACTCCCATGATTCCATAGCATTAAGCCATGACAGTTGAAGTTGTTTCAAACTGCATTAAGTTTGAAATGCAGTTTGCAGTCTAGATGCACCCAAGTCTCAATAATAATAATAATAATAATAATTTATTTATACCCCACCACCATCTCCCCAAGGGGACTAAGGACAACTAACATGAGGCCAAGCCCAACTATTACAATAAAGCAAATATACAACATATAAAACATCAATAAAATATAATAAAAATAATAAAAGAATAATACAAAATAAACAAAAGCTGCAATATAAAATTACAATAATTGATCAAGGTGGGCAGGGCCAGTTGCAAAGACTATTTTTTTTAAAAAAAAAACAAACCTAGGTGAGATAAGTAGAATAGTGTAGCTGGAAGGAGGTTCAGGTGGGACAAACAATGGGGTCTAATTACACTAAATGGTGAGATAAAGTGCATTGAAGGACATTTTATGCAAGGTTTGGTCAAGGTAGGGGATTGTTGTTCATTCATTTAAGGCGCATTGGAACAGCCAGGTTTTTAGGCTCTTCCTGAAGACTGCCAAGGCGAGCGCTTGCTTAATCTCTCCTCCATAAATTAATTAGACATTCTATTTAAAGAAAGTCAGAGTTAACATCTGTACATTCCATAAATTCAATTGTTGATCTTGATAAGAGTAGACTCACCATATGAACAAAATTTATGTAAATACTGACTAACAAAGCTACCATCAAGGCCAAGTTTGTTGTTATGTGCCTTCAAGTTCCAGAGCCGAGGGACCACCACAGAGAAGGCTCTCTCCCTCGTCCCCACAAGCCACGCTTGTGACGGGGGTAGGAGCGAGAGAAGGGCCTCTCTGGAAGATCAAAGAGATCGTGTAGGTTTGTAGAAGGAAATGTGGTCATGAAGGTAGGCGGGTCCCAAACAGTTCAGGGCTATTTCAAGACAACTGCGGGATGCACTAGTCCTGAAAATACCCTCCAAGTTTCAGAGAAGAAAAGCAATAACTAAAAGTAACTGGAAGTTGCAATGTGTGGGGTGGAGGATCTTCAGGTTGTTTAATAAAAATTCATCACTGCTGCTCCAATTCCAGACTTCCAGAATGGTCCAATTTGCATATAGCTTTTTGTCAAACTAATAGTAAAGCCTGAGTTCATTTATTCATTTATTTATTATTAATTACTAGTCTATCTTTAGCAAACTCATCAAAACAATGGAACTGAAATTTTGTATACTAAGTTTTCATTGATTTAGTGGATCTACTCAATTTTGAGCCTAATGACTGTATATGCTATCAGTCGACTTTATTCAAAGTATCCTGACAAAAAGAGGGAAATCTTACTGTCTAAGACCTTTTCCTTTGCATGTTTATCACCAACATAAACCTGGGAAACACCCGATCATTTTGCTTCTATAATATGAGAAACTGACACTAGCTTATTTGATATGTTTTTAAATTATTGTTTTAATATATAGATTTATTTTATTGTATATGTATGTTATACATGGCATAAAATTGTTGCCTATATATGTAAGCTGCCTTAAGACCCCTATGGGATTGAGAAGGATGGATAAATAAGGCAAATAAATAAATAGATAGATAGATAGATAGATAGATAGAAATTGAGGTTTTCCTGATGTGAAGAGAGCTGTACAATGATTATTTATTTATTTATTTGCTGTATTTATATAATGCCTTTCTCACCCCTGAGGGGACTCAAGGTGGTTTACAACATACTGATGGCAAAAATTCAATGCCAACATACAGTTCACAAAGAAATAGTAATAGCTAATTACTACATATAACTATGAACTTAAAATCAATTAAAAACCATTAAACATAAGGCATACATAAAATTAAATTTTAAATGATAAATGTCCTTTGCTGTTAAATTGTACAAAAACATAAAAGTCACTTGTTTGTTACTAATATCTGACTTTGTGTAAATCTCTGTATTCTCTGAGATCTGCCACTGACACCCAGGAAAGTTAAAAATAATTGATAGTGTTATCACTTAGGCAGAAAAAATGAAATGCAAAGATACAGAATGGGGGATGCATGGCTCGAGAGCAGTACATGTGAAAAAGATCTTGGAGTCCTCGTGGACAAGTTAAACATGAGCCAACAATATGATGTGGCGGCAAAAAAAGCCAATGGGATTTTGGCCTGCATCAATAGGAGTATAGTGTCTAGATCCAGGGAAGTCATGCTACCCCTCTATTCTGCCTTGGTTAGACCACACCTGGAATATTGTGTCCAATTCTGGGCACTACAATTGAAGAGAGATATTGACAAGCTGGAATGTGTCCAGAGGAGGCTGACTAAAATGATCAAGGGTCTGGAGAACAAGCCCTATGAGAAGCGGCTTAAAGAGCTGGGCATGTTTAGCCTGAAGAAGAGAAGACTGAGAGGAGACATGATAGCTATGTATAAATATGTGAAAGAAAGTCATAGGGAGGAGGGAGCAAGCTTGTTTTCTGCTGCCCTGGAGACTAGGATGTGGAACAATGGCTTCAAACTACAAGAAAGGAGATTCCATCTGAACATGAGGAAGCACTTCCTGACTGTGAGAGCCCTTTAGCAATGGAACTCTCACCCCAAAGTGTGGTGGAGGCTCCTGCTTTGGGGGCTTTTAAAGAGAGGCTGGATGGCCATCTGTCGGGGGTGCTTTGAATGCAATTTTCCTGCTTCTTGGCAGGGGGTTGGATTGGATGGCCACAAGGTCTCTTCCAACTCTAGGATTCTATGAAATTAACAATGGAAAGTGTTATACCTTTCATATAGTGTTAAGCTTTAAATTCCACCAGCCCTAAATAACACTGGCAGGATTAAGAAATTTTGGAAGTTGCAGCTCAACACCTGGAGGGCGCACAGTTCTCACTCCAATTTAATTTCTGATCTCTCTTGTAATGCATTCCAAATCAATAAAGATATGATGAGGCATCCTACGTATCACAAGCACTGTTCACACATGGGAATGGAAATACTAAGGTATTGATAAGTCTATGAACCTGCTTTCATTTCTGGAAGAAAAGCTTTAGTGTACAATGAAAGATCTCAAATATTTAGGAGGAAAATATCAAGGAAACATGAGAATAGCAACACGAAATCTCCTTTTGTTTGTGGCAACCAGGAAGGGGGCAGGGGAGCTGAGTGCCAGTACAAATACAAATTTGACTAGTGATAAAATCACTGATGCATATCAAGGAGCGGGAAGTTGAGGGACAGGCAAGCTTTAACCTCAGCAGTTCAATTTGCATTTTAGCATTTTCAATGTCTGACTATGCGGTGGTTCACAGTATTTTTAACATTCTTGTTACCGTCACATTATGAGAAAATAATGTAATGATATTCCCAGCGTTCTTAAGTCTACCAATACATACCTTGTGCAGATAAGTGTAAACCAGTAAGATACAGCTTATTTGGGTGTTAAAGCTACCTGGCAATTACAGAAAGGTCTTATTTCTACATAGATGGCATGGAAAGTAAAACAATATGAACACATCAGAGAGGTGCTTTCAGTCTTGCTTGTGCAAGTGCTTCCACAGACCCAGTACGTGCACAACACTCACCCAACTATCTTGCTATACAGGAAAGGGAAACATCAAAACCTTCCTACAATTCAAACAGGGTGGTAGCTGCAGCATCATTTTGCATCCTCCTTGCATAAGGGAAGAAAGGCAGTGAAAATAAAGGCAGAATTCACATTGATAATGACACCTGCACCCTCTGTATACTGTGAAAGAAGGTGGCGGTATCATGGAGAACAGCCATGGGTGGAACACAACAAAGTTCAAATGCCCCACAGCACAGGCGATTTTCCAGCTTATTCCTCCAATAATGTCATATAGTTATGGAATCACAGACTTGGAAGAAATCTGGGTCTCATCCTCCTTGCATAAGAAAAGGAAAGAAAGGCAGTGAAAATAAAGACAGAATTCACATTGACGCCTGCACCCTCTGTATACTGTGAAAGAAGGTGGTGGCATCATGGAGAACAGACATGGGTGGAACACAAGTTCAAATGCCCCACAGCACAGACAATTTTCCAGCTCATTCCTCCAATAGTGTCATAGAGTTATGGAATCACAGTGTTGGAAGAAATCCGGGTCTTCGTTCTTGCTGACCTTGTTATATCTGGGAAGATAATTTCTTTGAAGACAGAAAGGGAGTAAGGAGCAAGGGGGAAAGATAGATGAAAAGATGTGGGCCTTGACTGTTGATTCTGCAAAGTATTGTATATACTCATGTATAAGTCGATCTCATGTAAAAGTCAAAGAGTATTGGTTTTGACAGGACCTTCTGCAGAGAAGACACAGCATCAGTGCTGTCCCTGGCTATAACTGTTGTAGTGTGAAAGGCCTAGTGGCACCTGGAGACACAATGATACCTCATTCTCCTTGTTTCATTATGATCACAACAAAAGACTAACCCACACCTCCCTAGAATTTGGCTTTTTGTTTTAAAGTGGGACATGAAGACATCAAAATCATTAAAAGTTTCTTATACCTTTGCTCAGTCATTAAACCAAATGGAAGCTGCGGTCAAAAAAATCAGAAGACTAAGGCAGTCATGAACTAATTTTAAGCATAAAGTGTAAAGTCATGTCATTAAATAGCAACATCAGAATTATCCAGGACATAGCACTTTTAATTTCTGTATATGTGTGAAATCAGGACAGTTAAGGAAGCAAACAGAAGGAAAGACAATTCATCTGAAATGTAGAGCTACAGAGAAGTTCTACATAAACATTGACTGCTCAAGAGACAAATACATGGATCTTACAGAGAGTTTACTAGAATTCAAAATACCGTAACTAGAGTGAGGCTGTATTTTGGACATTGTATGAGAAGTATGACTCATTGTAAAATACAATAATGCATGGTAAAAGGAAAGGCATTTTGAAAAGAGGAAGAATTGGGGATCTTGGAGATCTCTCATTCATAAGGTCACCAGTGAAGTTGAGTTGATGGCAAATAGCAGCAGCAACACACCTGCCACCACTTGTTTTGCATGCACAAATTTGTGCAGTCATGGATATGCTGCTTGTGGCCCTTGTGTTTGGGGTTGGATGGGTTGAGCCACATAATGTTGTGAAGTGGAGAAATGGAGAAATAAATTTGTGCATGTGTCAAACTAGATGGTACATTCAGCACAAAGCAGTCCGCTGTGAGAACTTTCTGTTTGTATTCACAAGTAAACGCAGTTTGGAGCCCAAATTCAGTTTCTTCTGAATGGGGGCCAAAAGAATAACAAAAGCTCAGTTATCCTCAAAGGCATCTCACTTCATTTATGAATAAAAAGAAATTATCGAACAGCTAGACCATAAGATTAAGTTTGTCCTTCATAATAGCCTTTTAATATCCTATGTTTCTGATCATTTTTGACTTAAATGAAATTCTTACTCTGGCAAAGCACTTTTGAGGTTTCAAAAGGAGACCTTTGCAATAGTAGTATCACTACTTAGTTTTTGTTACTGTCCTTGTTGAATTTTGTTCACAGCAGGTCATAAGGGAACTTTGAAGTTCCTGCTTCCGCAAAATAAAAAAGTTTTATTTTGCTGAGGTAGTCCAAAGTTTGTAATAGTTGTTTTGGTCATTCATGTGGCATGCTGTGTGCATCAGGCAATCCCAGGCTGCTTCCCTCCTGCAGAGTGACTTTTTTTTTTTGCAAAAGACTGCAATTTCATGATGTCCCAGCCGGCAGTGCAAATTAGAATATCGTTAGCAGATTTTAAGGTGGTTCAGTATTTCAGTAGGTGTAGGGCCACTCTAATGCAATGGGACGGGTGTGGCTTTCACTATCCCAGCAGTATCCTGTACTATTTTCAGACCTGACCTACACTAAAAGATAAATAAATGCATACATACACAAAGAAATGATGGGTTTGTTATTGCTCTATTGTCCATTGTCTTCTCCATAAGGCACCTGTTCTTTATGCCTTTTTCTAAGCTATTTGCCTAGCCTGAGTTCCTCAATACCCAAAGTAAGGTACATCGAAATCAGTGTAGCTCAACCTCAGATAAATATCGTGAAAATTAGCTGAAGCACTCACAAATATATGGTATGTAATTGGGGATTTAAAATCTGACATGACATATGATAAAGTGAAATACTCAAAATAATTGTGCAGAAGATATTTGGACCAGTTCTAATATACACACACACACACACACATACTGTTCACCTCTAGGAATTCATTTTTGCAAGGTCTAGTAGTACAGAACATGAAAGAAAAAATGTTCAGATTCCCACTTATTCTTTGGGTTGTATTTGTGTGTATGTGAGATCCTGTTAGAAATTCAGCAATAGTACATAAATAAATATTACTCACACTCCTGGTTAACTGTGCAGAGTAAGTCAGAGGTACAAATTCTCCTTTTCTTGATGCTTTAATCCTCCTGGTATGACTAAAGGGGCGAAAAAACGCTGACCCTTGAGGCACTTCTCTTTTGTCGCTGTTTGTTCCTAGACTTCCTAAGTACAGCTGGCACAATACTGGACTCCACAAGAAATGAAAGTGCTGTAAGACCTCCTCTTAGCTCCAACCCTGTACATCCATCCACCTGTTGAAACTTCTTAAAGGAATATGATCCCACTCAGGTGCATGGAGCTATGAACTTTTTGATCATGTGAGCAACATTTCACTGTGTTATCTGTATAAAGTGCTTTAATACTAACAAAATGATAATTCCCAAACAGGTGAAATCTGTCAGGATAAAGTTTGTGATCATCGTTAAAAGACTGGGACACAGTGTGGGCCAAAACATTAGGATACTTGATTTGAAATGAATTGAAATTAGGATTTTGGAATATAAAATCATGTCTGGATTTGCAATGCCCATCTAAAGCAGGGTTAACCTTAAGGCCATGAAATCCAGGGTCTAAAATAATTATACCACTGGACTTGATCTGTGTATTTGTTGAAATCCACTGAATATATTGTAAATATATTTTTCTCCTATGGATTTGCAACTTTCCTTCCAATAAATATGTTGTTATAATATATGCTTGTTCAGAACATATATTTTTCACTATATACCTTACCTCTCAGGTTTTGCCCTACTCCAATGAAAACTTTTAAACACAAATCACAGTATTCTTTAAGCAAGGAAAATGCCATTTCTCTCTCTCCCAGTTTGACAATGAGCTACAGAGTGAAATATGGTTATATGACCTGAGGAGCAATTAATGAAGGGTGGCACAACCTTTCTCTTCTTGCTTATGTGAATTTAAAGGTTATTTTTTGTTTCCTAATAGGTTTCCAAATATCGTTAGTGCTTGCCAGCTTGACTCCTGATTTATGAGTTAAATATGTCTAAGGCTACTCACAACTCTACATTGCCTTGTACCTGCAAGCAGCATTTTAAACAAACTGATTTTCTCTGACCAAATAGTCTACCTCAGACCATTATTATTATTTTGTATTCCATCCTATCTCCCTGAGGGGACTCAGGGCAGATTCCAGCATATAAAGACACAGGCAGACAAACATTCAATGACACGAAACAATGGAACACAGATACACAAACAAAGGCAAACTCTTTCCCTTCATCTCTGGCTCTGGGGGTAGTGCTCATCCCCAGCTCAGGGCTGTGCTAATCCCCATTTCAAAGCCAAAGAACCTGTGTTGTCTGTAGACACCTCCCAGGTCATGTGGCTGGCATGATTGCATGGAGCACCATTTACCTTCCTGCTGAGGTGGTATCTATTGATCTATAAATATTCACATGTTTTCGAACTGCTAGGTTGGCAGGAGTTGGGGCTAACAGTGGGAGCTCACCCTGTCCTGCAGATTCGAACCTCCAGCCTTCCAGTCAGCAAGTTAAGCAGCTCAACTATTTGACTCATTGTGCCACCTTGGCCCTTTAATAAGGTATTCATTCTGTATCCCATCCTGGTATTGGTGAATCATGGTTTTCTTGTTTCTAAAAAAAGGCAAATAAGGAAATGGCTGGAGAAATTATTTGTTTTGATATGTCTGAGTTGAGGTGGCTGACAGTGATGGGTAGGTAAGGCCATTGTGCTTGTGAATCAATCATACATCTCTCTCTCCACATGTGTGTGTGTAGGAATGAAGACATAACATAATAACACAATATAATAAAATATAATGAATACTCTATCCTATTATAATATTTAAGATAATATCAAACATATGAATTCTAGGAAAGCAATGCTTCTCAACTAAAGGAGTGAAAGGGGAGAGAGTAGTACAAATTGTATAATGTCGAATTCCTCTTCCTTCATTGTGTGAAACATTTATTTTTTAAAATGTCATAAAGAGCTAAGGTTTAATACGTATGTCTTCACACTCAAAAGTAAGCTCTAAACACCTTCAATCTACACATATATCAAGGCCAAATATGGCATTGCCCAGGATAAGGTTTGACGTAGTCATGTAGGGATAGTGTACAAAGAAAAGAATATGTACCTGCTGCTGTTATAACACACAATACGCTTGAAGATTTAAATCTAGTTCATTTCTTTTTCACCTGAGGACTTAAATCCAACTTTCAAAGATCAACCTTTTATCCCACACATTTCTGGAAAACTCGGGCACGTGTGCCCTCGAAGGTCAGCTTCAATGTTGAGCAGGGGAGTGGGATTTTGGGTGGGTGGCATAGATAGATGAGAGGTCTCCAATCCTTCCTGCCATGAAATACTACTTGCTTCAGCTTTGCTAGCATGCACTGTTATTTTTTGAAAGTGAGTTTGTGCAGATACAACTATTTTTTTAAAGGTATATTTGAATATCGGTATTAGAGCATCCTCATTTATTATATCTAATAGGATGGCCAATGTATGAAATAAGTCAAGAGAATTGCAAGAACAAGCCCAGAAGCTGCTTCCAAAACATATTGTATGGGATTGTCCAACACTTCCTAGGAGATGAATGCAGGGGCATAGAAACTTTAGGTTCCCACTAAATTTGTTGTTGGCATTCTGCTCTGAATGTTTGCACAAATAAAGAACTGGGAATTCATAATCAATACTAAAACATGCTATGAAAGCTAGCAAAGAATAAAGAGTATTGCAAAATTGTGTCTTTCACTTTTTTATATAAAAATATCAAAGTATACCATTCAGGTATGGTGCAAGGTGTATTTCACTATATAAATTCACAGTGTTCACATAATACATTCACATTTGTGACCAATTCATAATCAATGTCAGTATTGTAGAAATTGATATCTGGATTCCTCCTAGGGTGCATCTACAGTGTCAAGATAATGTAGTTTGTCACTACTTTCACTGCCATGACTTAATACAATGAAATCATGGGCGTAGTAGTTTTACAAGATCTTTAGTCTCTGGTCTTGTTTGCCAAACTTTGGTCTTTTGACTTGTTTGCCAACGGGTGGAGGTTCCTCCAAAAACTCCAGATCCCATGACTCCATAGCATTGAGCCATGGCAGTTGAAATGGTATCAAACCTCATTAATTCTACAATGTAGATGAACCTCTAGAACAGGGGTCGGGAACCTTTTTGACTCAGAGAGCCATAAAAGCAAAATATTTGGAAATTTATTTCAGTGAGAGCCATATAATATATATAATCTATTTTAAGACTGAATTCAACTAAATGTACATACTATGTACATACTATGTACATACTATGAGAAAAGGATTCCCCTGGCAGAATGACAGGACAGTTCAGACCTGGCTCTGCAAAAGGCATGCTCAGGACTCTGGGAAGGAAGAGAAGATGAAAGGAGGAGCGAAAGAAAGAAAGACAGAGGAAATAAGGGAAAGAGGGGGAGAGGAAGAAAGAAAAGAAGATCGAACTATGGAAAAGGAAGAAAAGACAAGAAAGGGAAAAGAAAGAAGGAAACGGGAAGGGAGGAAAGGGTGTGGAAAAGAAAAGAAAGGGAGTGAGGAAAAAGTAAAATAATGAAGGGAAAAGAAGAAAAGAAAGAAGGGGAGAGAGAGGGAAGTGAAAAGAAAGGAAGAAGAAGGAAAGGGTGAAGGGGGAGAAAGAAAGGAAGAGGGAGAATGGAGGAAAGAAGGATGGGGAGAGAGGGAGGGAAAAGGAAGGAGAGAAGGAGAAGGAAAGGGTGAAGGGAGAAAGGAGGAAGGAAGGAAGAGGGAGAATGGAGGAAAGAAGGAAGGGGAGAGAGGGAGGGAAAAGGGAGAATGGAGGAAAGAAGGAAGGGGAGAAGGGGAGAAAGAAAGGAAGGAAGAGGGAGAATGGATAAAAGAAGGAAGGGGGGAGAGGGAGGGAAAAGGGAGAAGGAAAGGGTGAAGGGGAGAAAGAAAGGAAGGAAGAGAGCCCCGAGCGCAGCGGGGGATGAGGAAGAGGCGGCGATGGTGGCGCAGAAGCGGCAGTCGTGGCGCATTTGCATCACTCCTCCCCACTGCATGCTGGAAACCGAGGCCCAGGCTGCTCTGGAGAGCCAGATGAAATCATGAAAAGAGCCACATCTGGCTCCCGAGCCATAGGTTCCCTACCCCTGCTCTAGAAAGATACAGTCACTGTCTCCATAATAGCAACAAAACTACATGGATTCCAAGAGCACAATTACTGTCTAAAGACAAGAATACAGTTGAACAAATACGAGCAAATACAAATCACAAAAGATAGAATCAAAATGAGGTTGGACACTTATAATCCTCTGACTATGGGAACTAAAAAAAATCTGCTTCCTGGACTTTAACCTCTTTCATAACTTGATTCTGTGGAGAAAAAAGAGTTGGGGGAGGGGAAGAACAAGATGGACAAGAATTTTTTGAAACGTTCTCTCATCTTTTATTTATGCTCAAGATAAACCAAACAAATGTAATTTCAGCTTCCAGTCAAGGAGCTTGATCATTCTTGCAGATAAAATTAGAAAATCTGTGACCATACAATAGCAGTCTTTCTTTCTGGTTTTTACTTTCATATTACATTAATTAGATCTTGTCTTTATTAAACATAGAAAATATTTCCCCTATCTAATCAGATTTGAATGAAATCTATCTGTGTTTTCAAGTTATTTTTTCCTAACATAGCACATCTAAACATTGTTTCTTATTTGTCACTCCCTTCCCCACAAATTACTCAAGGACAAAACTCATTAATATTCCTTCCAGTTAAAAAAAGTCTAAACTTCAAACCAACAGAAGTAAGGAAATACGAGTAAAGCTAGCAAATATTATCTGTATTATAATTTATAACCACTCCTCCCTAACTATTGCTACTGAATAGTGCCATCGACCAGAGATTGCTTTGAGCAAAAGTCCAGTTGCTTGAACTTTTTGACAATTATTGTTGTCATTTAGGGGTGGGGATAATTCAAATTGTATTATTTAGTGTCTGTGATACAAAAGAACAAAATAAATCCAAAACATTCAGAATAATCATATCTACTACTATAAATGTCCTGGCATCATGTATGCATTTCTATTTCATGTTAAATCGTGCTGGCTGCATTTACTCACACTCCTGCCACACAACTACCGTAACAGAAATTTGGAAGCTTTCATTTTTCATTTGTTTTAAGTATAATTTGTGATCAAACCAAATCCAATTAACATTAACCAAGTGATAGTTTTAGGGGTGAGCTGAATGCTCACCCCAAGATAGTGGTAGCTTTAGATCAGTGGTTCCCAACCTTTTTTTGATCAGGGACCACTTGACCAGGGACCACTCTTTAACATTAGTACCAAAAGGGTTACGAATCAGCTTTTGGTCAACTTTAGATTTGGTTTGGTTATTTGGGGGTGCTGATTCAGAAAATTGCATGGAACAGACCACATCCGCTCTAGTTTCTGATACAAAACATATGCCATCCAGTAGTCTACATCAGCTAGCCCTCAGAAAACCATATTTAATCATCTAGAGCTGATGTCATAGTAGTAATCTTTTGTGGGTAGTCAACCTCCTCCCTCCTGACAACCCGTTGCCTCAGAACTATAAGAGACCAGTCGCTCCTGTGGTTGTATGGTTTTGTGGCAACAGTGTAGTAATGGTGAGGCCGCGGGCTATATTTTTGTTCTTGCAGACTATAGGTTGGGAACCACTGCTTTAGGTAGATAGTTGTACTAAACATATCAGGAGTGCCCAGTAAAGTTGCTGCATTTCTTTCTTTTTCTTTTAGCTGTTGATTGGGAATCTTCAGTCTGCTAACTAATCAGTCATCTTCCACCCTCCAAGCCATGTCCTTTCCAAAGCACAGCAGTGTAGACGAATATAGTGCAAGATGTTTTTCACCTCTCTAAACATTTCCTGCTTCTAAAACAGCATTATCTTTTCTGCCAATTCTACTGTTTGACAGCATGGAGAGCTTAGTGAGGGATCAGGTCATTCCGCCCCAAATCTTCCTTGTTCCTAATTTAAACACAATTGGATTCTGATATTTCCCTCTGTTGTCATTTTGGACTACAAGTCCTGGAACTGTCCTGCCTTAAAAAGTATTGTTTTGATGTGTTTTTACATCATGATTTTATCAACTATACACTGTCTGGGGGACCCTGGCAGGCTGAAACACAATGAATTCATATTTCAATAAATAATAAAATTAAGGGTACTTATTCCAAACTCTCCTGCAGAAGACTAATTTCAAAGTACAAATACAAGCTTGAAAAAACCTCTGGCTAAACACAGAACTAATTGTTCCACAGTTCTTTTGATCCTTGCTATTACTTTAAAGATAATAAAAAGTCAACTTCATGTTGTATTTCTAACTTAGGTGTCTGAGGCATTATAGTACTAGAGGGTGCAGTTGTGACTTACATAAGTTGCCCCTCAGTTAAAGCAACTATAACATAACAGTGTCTGTTTTTTAAATTTCTCTAATATATATGAATGCACAGGAGGTCAGTCAGTGCCTTGTGTCGTGTCTGGGTCATTGCTGATCAAACAATAGATAGTTTCGACTCTGCCTTCAATAAAAAGAGGGGAGGAAAGGAGAGAGGGAAAAAGAGGAGTTAACATCATGTGGACTCAAAAAATTGTACCTACTTTTGTGTCTCTATCTTTGGCCAGTCTTTACTGGCCAAAACCATGAATTGTCCCAGAATTCACTCCTGGACACTCACATGATGTCCAGTGACCTGTGGCCTTAATGTGTGGGTGGGGTGGCGGTGGGGGACCAGGTTATTCAGTTTTACCATGCAGCCTCACACTTCAGGGTTGATGTGAACAGCTAGATCAGTTCTAATTCGAACCACTCCACTGTCCAGAAGAGCCAGTGCTGCTACTCCTATTTGCCTATTGATCCATTTTGCATGTAAAACCAATTTACTTCAGGGTTAATGGAACTCTTGGAAGCGCCTCCTTTTCCCAGGTAGGAAATGTACATCTGTGTTTACATCAGCAAACAAAGGTGCCTGCACCACCTGGGGAAAGGAGCAAGGAATTGCTTGTTCCCCTCAGCAAAGGCACCTGGCTGTTGTCACAAGTGCTCCAGAGCTCCAAGACACCTGTAAGATAAGGCTGGCCATGCAATATGACTTCAACAAGTTCAGCCCAACTGGCCCGTCTGGACCCTGTTCTGCCTCAACAGTGAGACGGAAGCATGCAGTTTAACCACTCTCAGGTCTGTTCCAGAGTATTGTCATCCCGGGTCACTCCACAGCCCACCTAGATGGGCCCTTTTATGGTTCAGAAATCATTTTTAAAAGGTCTTTACCATCTCTCAAGAGAAATCTGAAAGAGAAACTGGCTCCCATTTCAATTTTTTCTAAAGGTCTAGTTTCTAAATACAGCTTCTTCTTTTTTAATGCGGGATACTAGTAGTTATCAAAGGGCAGATCTAGACAGCTCCTTTATTGTGGAAACTTCTGCAATAAAAAGGGGTCTGTCCAGACAATGTTCTGGGCAACCCAGAATTAATTTGCTACAAACCAGGAAAACCCTGGTTTGCGACGTATTAATTACATTGGGTTTATTCCGCCCTTCTTGGAATCCTCTCAGAAGCTATGGTGTTTTTGCCCAGAGGAGGCTGGGCAAAACCAGGAAAACCCTGGTTTGCGACGTATTAATTACATTGGGTTTATTCCGCCCTTCTTGGAAGGTGCAGGATAAACCCACTTCTTCCAGTGTCTGGACTGCAGTCCAAACACCATTCCCTCAGTTTTTAGCTAAATTAGCCCAGAAAACTGTGAGAATCCAAATCCCCTCCCCAAAAGCCCTACCCCCCCTCTTTTAAAAATGAAAGTACTTAACAGCCTCCATTGGAGAGGACTCAAAGAAAGGCTTAATGGATGTTAAGCTATAAGTTGTGATAATAAAGTAAAGCAGGAGCAGGAATAATGTGACCCCAACAGCTTTAGTCAGCATAGTGAGTAGTGAGGAATGCTGGGACGTTCTGGGAGCAATCTCTCATAGGTGAGGAGTAAGGGGCAAACATTTCCTATCCCTATTCTAAAGCAATTCTTGCATGACCTCGATCATTAAATTAATGGAAGATTTACAATCATGTAAAGTACTGTGGGGTGTTTTTTAAAATAAAAACAATCAGTAACAATAGGAAAGGTGATCACATTAAAAGCCATAGTCATCTGATTGCCTCCAGGAAGGCAAGCATGTTGGGGGAAGCTTGGAGCGCGCATGATGCATGCGGCTTCCCTCATAGATTGGGCAACAAGGGAAGCCTCCAGTGTTGTCAGGGCAGCGGCACACCAGTTCCACCCCTTGGCACCCATGGAGCTGGCATGACATCGTTTGATGGGAGTTGGCCGGCTCTGTGGGTGACCAGGGCTAGATCGGCATTTGCCATGGAATTTATCCCCATATGATGAGGCCAACTAATCTGGAGACATTTTAAATTATTTTTATTTTTTTTAATTGAATGCCACTCTGGGATCCCATGATAAAACATTATACAATTTAGGGAAATAGTGTGCCACAAATTAAAGGATGCCAGTGTAACGAAAAACATGAAGTCTCATAGGATGAATGAAACTCTACCTTTGTCTATGCCCCTAGCAGACTCTTCTTCATCTGCTGAAGCATTATTTTCCTCTTTAGGTTGTTCTTCTGAACACTTTGGGTCAGCTAGTGCCATTTCTCCCTTCATCTGGGTTGAAATTTCTGTAAAGAAAACCCCAGAAATGATGGTTAAATTGACTTGCACTGACCATTAACATAACTTAACATAGTGATTGCATTATTTTGTCCTTTTCCACGGCTGATGAACTGTTGCATTGGTGTAAATGTAGTTCCATGGAACTTTAGTTGAGACATAGTTCAGTTCAACTAAAATGCTATTGAACCTGTATTTAGGTAACAACACCAGTAGCCAATGTATTGTTGTTGTTTTTCTTATACTAAACAAAAGGTTCTATTCATGGTACGTAAATGTCCACATGCCTTGGCATCAGAACATCTTAAAAGAATGCTAGTTCCCCTGCAAACGTCATCAGGAACAGAGATCTTTTTCAAAGGATTTCCTCTGATTGCCTCTTTTGGGTTAGGTGACGTCAATACACACAAGAAGAATTAAGGGTTTTATCAGTTATTTTGCTTCTGTGTGCCTTCAAGTCATTTCTGACATATGGTGACTCTAAGGCAGGCATGGGCAAACTTTGGCCCTCCAGGTGTTTTGGATTTCAACTCCCACAATTCCTAACAGTCTATCGCCGTTAGGAATTGTGGGAGTTGAAGTCCAAACCATCTGGGGGGCTGAAGTTTGCCCATGCCTGCTTTAAGTTGATTTCTAGGACTGAGAGTGTGTGACTCCCCTAAAGTTATTCATTGAGTTTCCATGGCTAAACAGGGAATCGAACCTTGGTCTCCAGAGCTGTAGCCCAACTTTCATACTACTACTGTACACCACTCTAGTTTTCAGGTAGTCTGGGCATTTTCAGAAAGAGGCTGCAAAGCTACCTGCTAGTGCTGCTTTCTCTGGGAATCCTGCATTGAGCAGGGAGGAGGACTCTATGGCCCATGAGGCCCCGTCCAAATGTATGATTCTATTACTCGATTGTGGGGGCTTTTGTTAAAATGGAAGACATTCTTG
This sequence comes from Anolis apletophallus, assembly GCA_030556195.1. NCBI lineage: Eukaryota > Metazoa > Chordata > Lepidosauria > Squamata > Anolidae > Anolis > Anolis apletophallus. The sequence continues at coordinate 63,100,181 of JARBWK010000005.1, read as the reverse complement.
TTCTGTTCAGCCTTCAGAAAATAATCTCTTCATCTTTTACTACTCTTCTATATTATATACCCAAAATTAATGTTTTGTTTTTGTTATTCCAGTGCATTGTTGTTACATGGACTTTATGGCTGAAAGTTGGTGGACTTCTGAACCCATTGAATGGAGACATGTGTTGCAAACCAACTGATTTCATAGATAAATGGATAAATGTTATATCTCAAATGGTTCTTTTAAAGATCTGGACATCTTGCTTTGTGCACTGTTAATGCAAACTGCAATACTTTGTATATAGGTTGTCCTAGCTCAAATTTCTTCTGTTCTAACAGAAGCCAACTGTGCGATACTGAGCAAGAATGTTGATAGTTTCACTTACCAAACTTCCTTTGCTGCCGGATCTTAAGAAGTGCAGCAATAGCAATGGCAGCAAGAACCAGAATGAGGACAAGAAGAATTGGTAACACAATAGAAAGTAAGTTTTGCCTTGTTTGTGAAGATCTGGAATGAGATGCAGAAATAAGGATTGAAAAGAGCTTTGTCAGTCATCCTATGTAACCTCTTTCTTCATTTGGAAATAAAAGAACATATGCTCAGGCACTAGAAAATATATGCATTTAATATTTCATATGTGGAATTTTTAAAACATTTCCTTCTCTTCAGTTTCTTTTGCCCTTTCAAAATTTAGCCAACAAGTATTTTTCTTTAAATATAAAAACTGAATTAATTTTTTAATTATTTTAAAAAGCCATTTAAAGGCTAGAAGAGACATGCTTACAATTGGACTTACAGTGGTTGCACCTCAGTAGCTCAAGGAAAATTACTTTTTGGATTATAAATCTCAGAATCCCCAGGTCATTTGCCATTCTGGAGAAATCTGAAATTATTATTATTATTATTATTTATTATTTATTGGGGCTTCTTCGCCGCCGACTCCCAGGGGCTCGCGGCGGCTCACAGAGCCAGTGGCACAACGCCACGGGTTAAAACAACAGTTAAAAACACATTTACAACAATAAAACAATAAAATAAAACAAAATACATAAAATCCAAGAATGGCAGCATTATAGTAACGGGCACAGTCTACTCCCCGAAGGCCTGCCTAAACAAATAAGTTTTACAGGCCCGTCTGAAAGGGAGGAGGTCTCTCAGAGCTCTAGCTTCGGCCGGGAGGGCGTTCCATAGCGTAGGAGCTATCACAGAAAACGCCCTCCGGCGGGTTGATGTTAAATGTGCCGATTTGACAGAAGGTACCACCAGGAGGTTGGCCTCTTCGGACCGGAGAGATCTCGTTGGGCAATATGGGGTGAGACGGTCCCTCAGATACACTGGCCCCAGGCCGTATACGGCCTTGAAGGTAAGAACCAGCACTTTAAAGGCGACCCGGTGCTCAATTGGGAGCCAGTGCAGATCCTGCAAGATTGGTGTAATACGGCATCCTGTTGGAGCCCCAGACAGGAGCCGGGCGGCAGTGTTCTGCACTAGCTTGAGCTCCGGATTGACGACATAGGCAGGCCAACGAGAGCGCGTTACAGTAATCTAGCCTTGAGATGACCGTGGCTTGGATCACCGTGGCTAGGTCGCTCCGGGAGAGGTAGGGAGCCAGCCTCCTTGCCTGGCGGAGGTGGAAAAAGGCAGCCTTTGCTGGCCATGGAGACCTGGGCCTCCATGGTCAGCTGGGAGTCCAGTTGGACACCCAGGCTCTTCACGGACGGCGCTGGGTGTAGCGCCGAACCGTCCAGGGTCGGGAGCCTGGCACCCACCCCGCCCGGGCCGCCCAGCCACAAGATCTCCGTCTTCGCCGGATTCACCCTCAACCTACTGGCTCGCAGCCATCCAGTGACGGCTTCGAGGCAAAGTTGAAATTATCGGGGACGGATTCCGGCCTGCCCTCCATCCTCAGAATGAGCTGAGTGTCATCGGCATACTGATGACAGATCAGCCCATAACTCCGCACCAGCTGTGCAAGCGGCTGCATGTAGATGTTAAATAACAGAGGGGAGAGAATAGCCCCGAGGAACCCCACACACTAATGGGGAGCTCTCGGAGACCACCCCGCCCCTCCTCACACGCTGAGACCGCTGGTGGAGGAAGGAGGTCAGCCATTTAAGGGCTGTCCCCTCACTCCAGCCATGGCCAGGGGGTGGATCAAAAGATTGTGGTCGACCGTGTCAAACGCTGCCGTGAGGTCCAATAACACGAGCAGCGCAGACCCGCCTTGGTCGAGCTGGCAGCGGAGTTGGTCTGTGATGGAGACCAGGACCGTCTCCGTCCCGTGCCCCGAACGGAAGCCGGACTGGAAGGGGTCTAACCATGTTGTATCATCTAAGAAGGATTGCAGCTGCTCCATTACTGCCCTCTCAACTACCTTGCCCAGGTACGGAAGATTCGACACTGGGCGGTAGTTGGAGGGAACCGCAGGGTCCAATGATGGTTTCTTCAGTAATGGAGCCACCACCGCCTCTTTCAAGCACTCTGGAAAGGCTCCTTGCTCAAGGGAGCTGTTTATGACATTCAACAGAGGCCCACGTAACCCTCCAGGCAAGATCTAACAAGCCAGGAGGGGCACGGGTCGAGGAGCAGGTGGTCGGGCGGGCTGCAGTCACTAACTTATCAACAGCATCTGCGTCCAGTGGTCGGAACCGGTCAAGGGTGGGCCCGGCGGAGGGCCACGGAGTCTCGAGCTCTTTAACTGTATCAACTGTGGCCGGAAGGTCCCGGCGGAGACTCAGTATCTTGTCTACAAAAAAGCTCTGAAAAGCACCGGCAGTGAGGGCCTGATCACTGTTCTTTGGGACGGTAGGGACCGTCGTCAGAGATCGAATTATCTTAAACAATTGGGCCGGGCGTGAGCTAGCAGACGCTATCAAGGCAGAGAAGTATTCATTTTTGGCTGCCTTGACAGCATGCTCATAAGTGTCTTTGATTGACTTATAAGCTGATATTGAGGCTCCGTCACGGAGTTTCCGCCACCCGCGCTCTAGCCGTCTCCTCTCCCGCTTCATAACCCTAAGGTCCCTAGTATACCAAGGGGACCGATGATTGCGGGGTCGGAGAGGGCGCCTAGGGGCAATCTCGTCGAGAGCTCTAGCTAGTGAGGTGTTCCATACCTGAACCAGCTCATCGACCGAGACGCTGGTAGACTCCAGGTCCCTTAGAGCATTCAGGAACCTCTCGGGTTCCATGAGTCTCTTTGGGCGAACAAGAATCTGTTCGGCGCCCTTGCATGGGGGAGGCGGTTGCTCAACCCGGATACTTAGAGCACAGTGGTCCGACCATGGAACCTCTATTACAGAGGCTAGGGCCACTTGAACCCCTGCGCTGAACACCAAGTCGAGGGTGTGGCCGGCTGAGTGTGTGGGTCCCGAGTTGCACAGGGAGAGGCCCAATGTCGCCATGGTCGAAATTAGGTCCGCGGCCGCAGATGGGATGGAGGCTGCGTCGGCGTGGACATCGAAGTCACCCAGAACAATAAGTCTGGGAAACCTCAATGCCCACTCCGACACAGTCTCCAGCAGCCGCGCCAGGCTCTCTGCCGGTGCGCTAGGGCGCACGGTACACCAACAGAAGCGCCAGGCTCTCCGGGGACTCCCACACTAAGCCGACACTCTCCAGACCCAAGGTGACAAGCGCAGGGATCGCTCTAAGGTGTAATCCATCACGGGAGAGTATTGCCACCCCCCCCGTCCCTCGTTCTTATTCTGGTGCGTGGCAACGTAGCCAGGGGGGACCACTTCATGGAGGCAGGTGGAATCGCTCTCCTGGAGCCAGGTCTCGGTAATACAGAACAGGTCCGCTTTAAGATCTTCACAAAATTCCCTGACCGTAGCCGTCTTATTCCGAATGGAGCGCGCGTTAACCAGCACCAGAGTGGAAGGGGGAAAAGCTGGATGTCTACCAACAGCGTGTCTGGGGATAGGCCGCAGGTCAGAGCTGGGTCGAGGCCGCCTTTGGCTCGGTCCAGTTCTCGCAGTTAAGTTAGCATTCGGCCTGCGCCTACCGTACTCACCCCGCCCCGAGATCACTGGGATACTCAGCGGATCTGATCGGCAGACGTTGACCAAGGGTTCAGTTTCCGGCACACCCCGTGAAAAGGGGGGGCCTGTGGGGGGGCCCGTTCAGTCGCCCCCTGTTCGGTCAGACGCCCCCTGGGCCCAGTCTCCTCACACCTCAAAGCAGTCTCGGAGAGGAAGGGCGGGGTCAGCTCACTGGCCGGGTGCCTATGGCCCTGATGATGCTCCATAGGCCGTTTGTCCGACTGGCAGTTCGAATGAGTCTTCTGACCCTGCGAGGTCATGTTGTTAGTCTGGGCGGCTGGGGCTAACTCAGGGGACCGAATGGTCCTCTCTCCTATTGTAGCCGGCCCCCCAGAAGGTCCGAGGTCGAAAGGATCGTTTTTTGGGCTTCCCTCCCCTCCAAGGCCGTCGTCCTAGGCCACCAAGCAGTGGATCCTGCATGGCCGGCACCCTCGAAGCCTGTGGCAGAGGGACCAGGTCAGAAGGGCCTATGTTATGAGTCGGCCCAACACTGGCCTGGGCGGCGGGAGGGGGAAGAGGGGGGGCCGGCTGCTGAGACTTGGAGGGGCGTCCAATATTGGAGGGTCCCCGCTGAGTGGGCGCAGATGGAGGTGGTTGGCACAACTGCCTACACGCTCGTTCGCGCTTCTCTCTCAGCCGCCTCCGCCTTGTCTGACCTAATCGGTTTCTCCTTAACTTCCTCTGGTTACTCTCCGGCAATGGAGGGTGTTGAGAAGTAATCAGAGCCGGTAAATCAGTGGGAAGTCGGCCAGCACGACGGCCAGGCCGACCCCCGGGGGCTTTCGCCAAGATCTGAGAAATGTTCAATGCTGTTGGCGTCGGGTTGGAAGACTCCAGCAGCTCTGGCTGATGCTCAGGAGTGGAAGTGGGAGTGGGAGTGGTTGCTGCTGCTGACATCAACAGAGGGGGAGGGGCCAAGGACGCCGAGCCAGGCGAGCTCGGCGCCATATTGGAGCTTGCTGCCAGCGCCCTTTCCTCCCGGGGTGGATTACAAAAGATTACAAAAGATTACAAAAGATTCTTTTGGATTACAAAAGATTCTTTTGTAATCCAAAAGAAGGTACCTTTTCTAAAATATTGTCTCAGCCTCAAATATCATGTACTTATAGTTGCTGGTGCAACTGCAAGTACATGATATACTTCCATCTTCTTTAAAGTCAAAACAAAGAATCAGATGTGGGACATATTTGTTAGTAGCATTAGAGAAAGATGTCAGTAGTTATCATAAAAAATCACAAGAGTTCAAGAAAAAAGTCCTCAATGATGTCGACAGAACAGAAAAAATACAAGAAGGAATATGAAGTTAGCAGTAGCAGACTTTTGTACACCACTGAACCTATCTTATGTTTTTCTTTCACATTAAAAGAAATGCTCAAAGCAGTGGAGCTTAATTGTCAGCACAGTGTGAAAGGTCCATTATCTGAGTGTGGACTCAGATAATTCAGTTCAAAGCAGATATTGTGGGATTTTCTGCATTGATATTCTGGGATATAGGGCTGTGTGGAAGGGCCTTTGTGGAAAAGTCCTAAGTGTTTGGCCAAATAATTCTTGGGTGGTTGTGAGAATTATAGTATTGATGCAATAGTTCAGATCTCTTTGCAGCCATAGTTGGAATACGTTTTGATTCAACCAAATATTCACATTATACTTCTGTATAACATGATTTTGGTTTACTATCTTAAACATGATTTCCAACAATACAGTAAAATCAACAACAGTGAAAGAAGGGAGTGCCATCTACTGGCTCATCCTTATTTCCCGCAACATAAGGGATTTTTCTGGAGAGTTTCCTTTCAAATTATCTTAACATGTATTACTTTTTAATTAGATCCATCTGAGTAATGGGTTTCAAATATGAGTTTCAAATTGTGCACAGTAGGTTTTACTTTCTCCTGTGCATTTAAGTATTTTAGGTCAAACATATGGTTTATGGAAGAATATTTTGTATCTTCTGTGTGCAAAAAACAAAATTCCATACTTTTGGTTGGATCCACATTTAGGTCTCCTTTGACAAACATGTTGAAATCAATGGAATATCTGTTAATCATGAATAACTTAAGTCTTAAGCAGCCAAGAAAGTGAGTGGCCTCTGCCTACATTGATATCCCTCAGTCTAGACCCGAAGTGTCCAAACTTTGGTCCTTCAGGTGTTTAGGATTCAAGACTCTCAGAAGTCCTGAACAGCTTGTCCAATGATCAGGGATTCTGGGAATTGAAGTCCAAAACACCTGGAGGACCAAAGGTTGGATGCCACTCATCTAAACCATCTTAACCCACAACAGAAGTTACAGCCCAAATAAAATATGGCCCCTGACTCTGACATCACCATTTTACTTTTTCTGCATGAGGTTTGACATCTTTAACTGATGAAGAAGTCAATAAAGATTTGAAACCCTGCATGATGTATTTTTGTGCATTTTTGGCCCAATAAAGCTATATGGCCAACAGCTACTCCTGAATACGTTTCCTTAAATCATGATAGTTTCAATGGGCCTATAACTATAATAGAGTCTGGATCTAACCCACTCATTTCTAGAATGCAGCTCTTTTATGTTGGAAAATATTATATTGGCCCATTCACAACTCTCCAAAATACTATTCAACCCACTTTTTAAATTGTTTCTGGGAGCCATAGGCTAACTCTGAAGAAAGTACAGCCTGTATATTGAGAAGATTTTGAAACTTAAATTTCAGACAAAATTATAACTGCCAATGAATTAGAGCAGTGTTTCTCAAACTGTACTCTTGTTTTGGACTTCAGCTTCCAGAAATCTCAGCCAGTTTACCAGCTGTTAGGAATTGTGGGAGCTGAAGTCCAAAACACCTGGGACAGCACAATTTTAGAACCACTGAGTTAGAGAATGTGCTTGTTAGTTAAAAAAACAATCAAACATGTTATTTGTGTGCATGTGTATATTCATAAGTTCATACCTTTCCTTTGAGATGTCAGTTGCAGATGTCACATGCCTGTGGGAAGGAGTTTCTGACTCATATGTGTCTTGTTTCACACGTCTGCTGAAAGGAGTTTCTGGCTCAGAGGTACCTTGCAATTCAATTGCAATGTTAGAAAAAACAGATGCTATTGAAAGAAAAAGAAACATAGGATTAACTGGAGATCATGGGATAATAAAACACTTTGCAGAAGCTTCTATATCAAGAGGAACTCCTCTTCACTTCTGCAATCAATTATTACTTGTGACATTTGAAGTTGTTAGACATTTCATAGCTATAGCCAATGAGGTGGGTTTGCTGGGGAAAGCTATAACATAGAGATCTAGGGGATTGAATTTCTGCATCATTGTGTTTTGGCTCTAAGAAGCAGCAATTAAAAGCGGGATGCACCACTTGGGGCATTCTTTCCCATGAGAATTGCCCTTTCCAATATTCGCCTGAATGTGGGGCTTGTCCAGTCTATAATGGGGCATATGCATGACTAGCCCAGGCATGGACAAACTTTGACCCTCCAGGTGTTTTGAACTTCGGCCTCTAGAAATCCCAGCCAGCTTACCAGCCCTTAGGAATTGTGGAAGTTAAAATCAGAAAAAACCTGGAAGGCCTAATTTTGCCCATGCCTGGGCTATACCAACACCACTCCACACCATCTGGCTTTGACAGATAGGTGAAGTTGAATTGTCCTCTCTTTCCACCTTGCAAATTTCACATGCTGCTTCCTGTCAGAATGACAGGAATGCCCTGGCATGGCCATGGCTGTATCTTTCAGTATTCTGACACAAAGAAACAAAAGACTAATTTAATATTAACATTTCCATAAGACAGTAAGTAACAGACCTACTTTTCTTTTAGGTACTAATCTACATCTGGACTTTTCCAGTTTAAACTACAGGTGGGATTTCATGTTATCAATGGTTCTACCATTGATAGAACCTCCCCCCAACAAATATTACCACATGTAGAAAAGTTAATGTCATAGAAAGTTTTCTGGTCTCATAACCCTTTAAGAACTATAATACTTCTTAATTTGAAGTGAAATTGTGGTATTGGCACTTTTAAAAATACCCCCCACCACAGACATCAAAATTAAGAGCTGACATACTCTCCCATAAACCATAAAGCTATGAACAGAGCACAGGTGTAATTAAATATGACTTTACTATGTGTAGACTGTAGTGCACTCTCTTTTACATAGAGTCTGGAATGCTCATTAAAAACACCTTGCTTCTTGGACCATGTTGTAGGATGCTTCATTTGACTATGACTACTTCCATTATGAGTCATGCAAAGAGAATGTACATGGAAAAGGAATGCACTTAAGCAAGATGTCAGCTCCGGTGGGTGTTCAAATACTCCACGCTCACTCCAAAGTTCTTTGAAAGAAAAGGTAGTTTATTTGATCCTTAACCCAAGGCGGTCAAAGACTGAACTGGCCTTTTCCTGCTTGCCCACACATTCAAACCCTCCTGGCCCAGCCCCCCACCTCTCTCCTCCTCCTACTTGTCCTTCCTTCCGGTGATCTGCATATCAAAGGCCAGGAGCATTTCAAAGGTCGGCCAGATGTTCTCCTTATCAGATGGCGATCGATGCCTGGGCCGTTAGGTAAACAAATGGTTCAGGCGGCCCTGACACAAGATTTTCTTCTTAATTCTCTTTGCCTGCACAGTCTCCCTGCAAGCCCCTCTCTAACTTGCATAGTTCATCTGAAAAGTAATTTTGACAAGCTATTTAAGCACCTGCATAAAGTTTCAAACCAATTGTAGTAGGCTATTCTAATGCCCATGAAGACAGATAAATGTGCTTATGAGTATACCAGGAATAATCAGGGGAAAGTCAAAAGATGAGAATTTCATAAGGAACAAAAGAGGTTAAATATTTCTAGTTTTTCCATTATTCCTAAATTGTATCATGGTACTAATACCATGTAATATTTGCTCTTTCAGATGGACAATTGAACCAACAATGTCCACGCATGGTATACACTTTCATTTTTTCAAATAAGGGTCTGCTTCTTATTGGATATTAATCCAATTAGCTATTGTGGACTGATTTAAGATGGTAAAATCAACATCAACTGAACACTCATGATCAGCACCATGGAGAGCACGCCTCATGAAGCCAATTTAAATTAAGACGAATTGAATTAGTTTAAACTTACAGAGTACTGGTCACTTTTGGAGATGGACAATTATGATAAGGAATAGCTACTGGTTTTGAATCTTGAATCCTTCAAAGTTGAAGGGGTCATCTGTTACTTGATAAATCTTAGAGAAAATGTGAGCTGAAGATTGGTGCTAAGATCCATAAGAGGAACACATATCTTTTGGCTGCCAAGCCATCATGGAGGCCGAACAACCCTTTGGATGTAGTCTCATTACTCAAACTTAGCACTAGGTTTAAGTATGGATTGGATTTGGATGTTTGCCTTCAGCTTGTTCGGCTTTTAATCCAGGTCTTAATTAAGGATATAAGGGCAAAGAATGCATTAAATGACAGGAAGGGGAGTCTGGGAAGTCATACCCCACCCCATAATGGGCCAGATAAAAATAAAATCTTTCAGCTTTCCAGATCAAAAATGGATTTCTGTCCTCCCAAATTTGGGGGGCTCCCAAAAAATGGATCAGGACCCCCACCGAATTCCAGGATACCAAAACAGATAGCAATTTAGCCAGATTTCACAAGCCTGTTAAGCACCTCTTATCTCATGCAGATAGGTGGCTAAGGCAATTTTTGTGCCTAGAGATAGTTCCATGGAATCTGGAAGCATCGAGGGAAGAAAGTGTGGAGCGGTAAGAGAAAGAAAGCATTTCTTATTCTTGCCTTAATTTGCTTCTCTTCCTGCACCATCTCTCCCCCATCTCCCATGGATCTTTGTATGTAATTCTATCATTTTATTTCTTTGCTTACCCTCTGTGACTTGAAGTTGTATCATTTTTCCAAAGTCATTGGGTACTTCAGCTCCACACTTATAGATTCCAGAGTCTTCTTTTCTCAGTTCATTTATAGTGATGTTGAAAGCTTTTGAGATATCTACCACAGTGAAAGTAATTCTTTCATCTCGCTGTTTCCTCCTGCCCTTGCTGATTTCTCTTATGGGAGAACAGCCCAATTTGCTCAGTTTGCACAGTTCGCCAGTAGTTTCAGGTGGACATTGGATTGTCACTGACCCTCTCAGTTTACCCCAAATAATTTTTGGTGGTTCGGGCAGATTTAAACCTATTTGGGGAAAATCAACCATCCTTTTTAATCTTTCACCAAATACATATGCAAAAAAAGCACCCTGCTAGATAATCAAAATTACTCACAAAAAAATTTAAAATATTTTGTTTTAAAAAGTTAAGGACATAACATCATGCCAATTAGACAACAAGAGGAAGGAAGAAAAATACTGTTGAAAAACCCAAATGCACGTAAATTTAGTCTTTATCTCTTAATAGTTTTAATAATTTTATGAATGAACTTTCTTCCTTTTCATACAGATTATTTGTCAATTGAATAGCATTGTTAAGTGAAATGGAAATTTTATTTAGTCGTCAGTGACTTCACATGTTGAGAACAGATAGCCTAGATTATAACGAGCTCCATTTATTTAAGGTTCATTGAGAGCAGTCATATAAAAATAGTTGGAAATTGATTCTTTTTTTCTGCTAGAAAGTGTTCTGAGCAAATGTGTTAAGACTACTATCACAGAGAATAACTCAAGGATCCATCAAAATATTCTTTCAAATCGGAAAGTCTGGGCCTAATTTTAAATCCATTGTGCATGCCTGATTTATTCAGAGCAGCCTTCCAAATGTGAAGCTCTCAATTAACCAATAGCATCACACCCAGGCATGTAGCCAGGGGGGGGCTAAGGGGGCTTCAGCCCCCCCCCCCCGAAATTCTCAGGGTGGTCTGCGAAAAGGCCTTACTGGTACATTATTTAAACTGTTATGTTTATTCATATCATGATCTGATCACCATGCTCATTATATCCCACATTAATGGGGTTATTGGGATAACAATACAAAAGGTTTGCTAGGGTAGACCCTCTTCCACCCAGTCTCAGCCCCCGAACCAAACTCAGCCCCCCCCGAACCAAAATCCTGGCTACGGCCCTGATCACACCCATTACTTCTTTTCCATTTCTGTACGTACTCCCCTAATTATAATATAACATGTTATCCAGAAATTCTTATGTCTTAGGTAACTTATTAACAAATACCTCCTGTACTTCAACCTTATACTGAAGCCCAGGCTTCAAGTTTGTGATTCCCTTAGTAAAAAAAAAACCTACAGGCAACACTAATATTAATAACATCATAATTAATATGGGGAAATAGCTGGTCTGGACCAAGAAAAAAATCTTGTAAAATTTGGAAAGAAGACTAGATGCAATAGTATTTTATCTCCTATAAAATAATATTTTATATATCATACAGCTTGTGTAAAATATCACCAGACTGTCATACTTAAAGTTCCATTTGCATAATTTCTACCAAATTGCTATTAAACATTCTTAGAAATAGCTAAAATTGGTCTCTTATTTGAAAATAGATAAAGTAAAAAAAATAACCGTTTAAGAAAGTAGACACAACATTTTCTGAATAGTTTTGTGTTGAACAGATTTAACCACTACAAGGTGAGAAAATAACCCATCAGTTGGCACAGGATGCTTACCTTCCCAAATAGTCACATTCACTCCAGCAAATAAACCATGGGTTGATTTGCCAATGCCACATCTGTAATTACTGGAGTCATTCCTTTTCAGGTTTGTCATTGTTATTTGCAAAAGCCCATTATGAGGGCTATCCTTGATGGATACCCTTCCTTCATAGTCTTGAAGGGTGAAATGATTTGTTGAAATGACCACTTGGCACCTCCCACGAGAAAAGCTGGATTCCTTGCACCAGTATTTTCTGTCATGTTTATTGGCGCTTGTGGTTGAATAATAGCATTTAATTGCCACTGATCCTCCAACATGACTTATCACTAGCCGTGGCCCATATAATGAACCTGAAACTGTTTTGAAGAAGGTGAAAAAATTTTAAGTTCTTAAGACAAATATTATCATGTTATTTTCTCTTGAATATATAAGATACAAATAAACCAAATGCAACTAACTATATTAACAAACAAAAAGGTTTTAGCAGTATATAAGGATCAATGGTCACTGGTAGATTAACTGATAAGTGGGTTATGGATCTTTTGCTGAAGATGCTCTGAACTGAATGGGAGTTTGACCCATGGCATACTAGGATTCACTGCAGGCAAAACCTCAACTCAATTCAAAATAGTATGAAAATAGCCTGGTTAAGATCTAATGTGAACCTGCATTCAGATGCCTATTTCTGTATGTCCAGTTGCAATAAAAAAAACTGGACATGCCTCTATCCATGCCAATGTCTCCAACCACTTAGAAATGGCTGTGTTGGGAAGGCAGCATACATTTGGGGAGAACTTTGGTTGTTGCATGATCAGAAGAGATTTCTGACCTGTGTAATGTACATAAAACCGAATTGCAATTGAATGAGTCTGCCATTGTGAACCATAGATAGGACAGTGTCTCCTGCAAAAAATATTCCTTGTGCAGAAATTATATGATTCAAAATTCACAAAATTTGCACATATACTGTACCCAGAAAATATAATTGTACATCTATTAAAACAATCCTGTTTGCTATTTTCTGCACAAAATAGTGCAAATATTGGACAGAATAAGTTCTACACCATGAAGGTTCCCATCAGTCCAGGATTCTCTTCAATGGGAGTTTCCTAACACTGAATAAACATGATACTTTATTTCAAGAAATCTCTTTTGAATATTTGTGCATATTCTTTCTACTTCTCAAAGTTCTTATCTGGTTTCTTCATAGCTGTCTTCCCAAATGCCAATCTTCATCTGATTTCTTAGCAATAGTTTTCATTTTGAACTATGCCTAAGCCAAGATATAGAAAATCTGCAGATAATTCTGCCTATACACTTTCTTCTTTGACTTCTCTCAGTATTCATTCATTGATTTTTTTTCTACTGCCAATATTATACTTGCTGTATAGTGAATCAAGGATATATTCATTCCCAATTAGCAGTTTGTGTGGGACATACAGATTACAAAAGTAGGGAAATGAAACAACTATACTCACAGAGGATAAGCCATGATAGCTGGTATTTTCCTTTTAGTGGGCTTTTAGGACCTCACCATATTCAATTGCCCAATGCAGGCAACAACGGGATTTGCCAGGAAACGTTGTGATTCCAGTGGACAGTGGGGGAATCCAACACCCTGGGCCCCTTCCCTAACCCATGAGAGAAAGCATCACTACCTAGCTTCCCCTTGCACTTGCCCCATCATAGGAAATGAAAACATGGGAAACCTCCCTTGTTCTTGTTGCTCCCTTGTGCGACGCTTTCAACACAGTTCGGGAATTGAGCCCCACCGAAAGTAGCTTTATCTCATTTGATGGGATCCTGCAGTCTCCAATCCCAAAGTGTGGTGAAAGTATCATATGATGGGGAAATTTCCACATGTGCTGAAATCCTTAGTCTATTGAAAGTGCTCAACATTTTGGGGAGGTGGTTCAGCACCTTAGAGTTATGGTTTAAAGTTCTGAAACAGATTCAACATTCAACTGAAATGGAAGCCCAATGGGAACAAAATAGGTTTGGGAACTGATTTTTCCTCTCACCACTATTTTGAGTATCATTGAACAGCATAGTAAGGGCAAAAAAGGCACAACTTTTTACTATTCACTATGTAGAGCAAAGGAAATATGGCCTTTGGCTACTCACCATGTATCAGAAGCAGATGGAAAAGAAAGATGATCACCATCATGCCTGAACTCCAAAATATACAAAATGCAAAAAACGTCTCAACTGGATGCTAAAAATGGGAATATTAACATGAAGGATTTTTGAGATGAAGAGCAATAAAATTGTTATTAAAAAGATTTTAGGAATTTGAAGTATATTGGGATACAGATTTACAGAGGCAGTGAATCTGCAGAAGTAAACTATTCCAAATTTGAAGCCTAATCACCAAAATTAATGTGGCACTTTCTTTAAAATTCAGGCTGAAACCAGGAATGGGTTGACATTAACTGCCAACCTATCACTAGAGACCTCATGTTCCACTTTAGTTATTTGAAGCCATCAACCAGCCAGGCTGAGTAGGGCAATTTAATAAGACCTTTATGTCACAGGCTGTCTACTCCGAATCCAGGCCCCTTCCACACAGCTGAATAGAATCCCACATTATCTGCTTTGAAGTGGAATATATGGCCGTGTAGAGTCAGATAACCCAGGGCCCTCCCATGCAGTCCTATATATCAGAATATCAAGGCAGAAAATCCCTCATTATCTGAATGTTGTCTCAAACAACCCAGTTCAAAGCATATATTGTGGGATTTTCTGTCTTGATATTCTGGGATATAGGGCTGTGTGGAAGGGCTCCCAGTTTAAATAAAAGGAGCCATAAAGGGGGGAAACAGTTGCCAATAAACAGTGGCTGTTTGAGTAAGTCTATAGGTAATGGGGGCCCATTCACATTGCAGAATTCTAGTGTTATGATTCCACTTTAACTAAGGGCCTTTCCACACAGCCATATAACCCAGAATATCAAGGCAGAAAATTCCACAATATCTGCCTTGGGTTATCTGAGTTCACACTCAGTTAATGTGAGAGTTTCTCCTTTGATATTCTGGGATAAAGGGCTGTGTGGAAAGGCCCTAAGTTCACATTGCCATATATTCCAGTTCAAAGCAGAAAATGTAGGATTTTATTCAGCTGTGTGGAAGGGGTCTAACATGATTTTGTACTATGAAATCCCGAATCTTGCATTTTGATGAGACATTGGAGCTAACTAATGAGAAAACTAATGGCCCTTCCACACAGTCCTATATCCCAGAATATCAAGGCAGAAAATCCCAGAATATCTGCTTTGCACTGTGTTATCTGAGTCCACACTGCCATATAATCCAGTTCAATGTTGATTTTATACAGATGTGTGGAAGGGGCCATTGTATGTAAATATCATGTCTAAGCAAATATCTATATCTATTTTATATCCTTTTTTCTAACTATGTTCCTTTTGCAGTGGTGGGTGGGGGATCATAATACTCTACAGAAAGCATATTCTTCTCGCAATACTTCCTTATATCATCTTCCTCCTGAACAACATTCCTGGCTGTGTTCCCAACTGGCACAACTTACAGGTCAAAAACTGGACACATTTCTATAAATGAATGCAATCATTTTATATTTTGTTTGATTGTCGGATCTTCATGTTTATAAGTTTAAGTGGGGCTTACTATCAAATAACATGTGTCAAAGTCATTCATAGCTTAGCACCCCAATCCCCGCCTTATATTCTCTTTTGCTATAATTCAAAAGTAAATTTATTCTAACTTTTTATCCTTATTTGGTATTTTCACTATTTCCTATGCATATTAAATGTCAATATTACAATCTTCCCTGAAATTATACACTGACGCCTAACTTTGATGGAGTCAAAGTCCATGGGAAACACTATGTAACACAGTTTTTGCTTCTGGGTAATAAATGTCATTTTCTAATTGGTTCTATCATAAAAACACAGAAACAGTTTATTAAATCCTACAGCACATTTTGCTATAGTTTTTCAATGAATATTTCACAGTTTCAACCAATTCAACATAGTTTGTGGCAGCCACAAAAATGAAGTTTATTTATTACAACAACTACTTTCAAAATAAGTACACTAAAGTCTCGCTTATCCAACATAAGTGGGCTGGAAGAACATTGGTTAAGCGAAAATGTTGGCTAATAAAAAGGGTTAAGGAAAAGCCTATTAAGCATTAAATTATGTTATGATTTTACAAATTAAGCACAAAAACATGTTTTACAACAAATCAACAAAAAAGCAGTTCAATGCACAGTTACATTATGTAGTAATTACTGTATTTACCCATTTAAAACCAAAACATCACAATGTTTTGAAACAGCTGTGGATCTGGGCAGAGGTAGACTTCATTGGATAATACAGAATGTTGGATGAGCAAAGGTTGGATAAGCGAGACTCTACTGTACCACACAATGAAACAGGAATAACACTTTCAAACTAGGAAGACAAAACGTTTCAAATTTAGTTACCTAGTGTAATTTTTCACTGCACATTAAGGTTCATAAAACTGGCAGGATGTAATGCAGTCAACTAAATCCGGCCCAGACCATCAATATTTACTCAGCAAAGAAAATAAATAAGTTGAATTTGGTGTAAACAAAGTCTATCATAACTGATAATCATTCAGAAGCCAAATAGGTCTTTATAGCATCTCTAACAAAATGACGTTTACTTACCTTATCATTAACAGCTAATGGATAGTTTTACATTCAGTATTGATAGAAGCATCATCTATTCAGAAATTCCAGTAATGTTTGCTCCAAAGTTTTTCAAAAATTTACCAATTTTATGTGCAGATAGCAATTTTTTTCAGATCAATGTTTTACAAGGTTTCTTCAGAACTATATATTTCATCTTCTTTAGCTTGACTATGAATAAAGTGCACTGTGTATTAAAAAGAGGAAGCCCAGCCAAGTTTGGCTTTACTTACCCCAGTTACCGCAGTCAGTAGCATAATGAAGTTCTTAATTTAAAAGAAGAGGAAGAACCTGTGGGCACATTAAAAATAACTTCCTCTGCTGTCTGGCTAGTCAGCTTACGTTCTCATAAAAGGGGATCCAATTAAATCTGAGTCCTTAAGTCAGTTGGGAGAGAAGTAGGTTCCTGGAAATGGATCTCAACCATAACCTTACCCTCTTGAACCTGAACTGGAATGGCAGTCATGCACACTCCTATGGTAAATAAGGCCCCTTCCACACAGCTGAACAAAATCCCACATTATCCGTTTTGTACTGGGTTATATGGCAGTGTGGACTCAGATAATCCAGTTCAAAGCAGATATTGTGGTATTTTCTGCCTTGATATTCTGGGTTATATAGCTGTGTGGAAGGACCCTAGGTATGTACCATGTGTGCACACTAGGGATAGAAACAAGACTGACTGTTATTTCACTTCCCAACTAAAATATGGGTTTCCCAAAACATGGTGGGAAGACTACCAGATTGGTCGGATTTGTACACCTTTGGGGCCAGTATTTCATTTTCATTTCATTTTAATTTATTATTTGATGAGTCGCTCTCCACCGGAGTGCTCTGAGCGACTTACACAGCAATAAAACAGCAAACATATCAATGATAAATCACAAATTAAAAGCTTGGACAAAAAGTTTTGAGAGCTTGAGAGAAAGACTGCAAATCAGGTATAGCTCTAATGTACGGAGGTAAGGAATTCCACACGGTTGGGGCAAGAACCGAGAGGGTCCTGCGCCTTGTGGAGTCCAGGCGTGCCTCCCTAGGACCGGGAACAAACAAGAGGTTTTCTTGAGCTGATCTTGGTGGTCTCTGATGACAAGTATGTGAGAGACTATCTCTGAAGTATTTAGGGCCTTGACCATGGATGGCCCTGAAAATCAGAACCAATGTCTTATAGGAAGCTCGATGTTCAATTGGGAGCCAATTGAGGTGTTGTAACACTGGAGCTATGTGATGTCTCATTGGTGTCCGAGTAAGTAATCTGGCAGCTGCATTTTGAACCACTTGGATCTTCTGTGTCACTGAAAGAGGAATACCAGCGTACAATGCATTATTCACATAAACCAAAATGTTCCTGAAATTATTCTCTGCATACATACTCAGGGGCTGGGATCTTGTTGGACAGTTACAAATGCATAATCTATAGTTATGTACTAATGACTATTTTGTATTAATGATACCTAAGTAGCTGTGGGAACAAGAGAGAGGACCTTCTCAGTGGCTCCTCCAAGTATTTGTAGCTCCCTCCTTAGTGCACCGAGGGTGCATCTACACTGTAGAATGAATGCACTTTGAAACTTCTTTAATTGTCATGGCTCAATGATATGGAATAATGGGAACTGTATTATGATGAGATACCAACACTCCTTGGTAGAGAAAACTAAATATTCGGTAAAACCATAACTCCCATGATTCCATGCCATGGAATCGAATTCATTCTACACTGTTGATGCACCCCAGAATAGCCCTGTCCTTGTTCATCTTCTGTTTTCCTGTTTTCAATTGCCACAAGCCATATAGAAACTGGCTAGGATACAGTTTCAGTGCTGTGTTGTACTATTTAACGGTCTTCTAATGAATTTTTATATTAATAATATGTGATATTTTAACTTTATAAATTGT
The DNA here is from genome assembly GCA_030556195.1 of Anolis apletophallus. NCBI lineage: Eukaryota > Metazoa > Chordata > Lepidosauria > Squamata > Anolidae > Anolis > Anolis apletophallus. Next base: position 63,081,977 of record JARBWK010000005.1, on the reverse strand, counting down.
TGAATTAATGTTTGTAACTGACTGATAAGTTGTGTACCTGTGTATGTTGGACACATGAAGGTCATGAGTAAACCAAATATGTTATTTTTACCGAAGTCTACTTTATTTTGTCTCTTGAGTGCATAATATAAAACAAGTTGTTTTATGAGAGAGTAGATTCTTTTTGGGCACTGAAAAACATTTCTGAAGAACTGCTATTTTTATGCACTGGCATGTTCCCTATTTCCTCACAGATCGGCGACAACAGATTGTCCAGTCTGACAACTGAAGCTAATTGCCTTGAAAAATTACATTTGGTTGTATATCACTTGAGAGGATTCTACTCAGTTAGGTTTTTGGCTTTTTTCTAAAAGGTTATGAACACCATTTTCTAAAAAGTTATGCTCTCTAAAAGGTGATGCTTTTCTAAATTCAGTTGTCCCTTTCCTGCTCTCCAGGTCTCTAGAAGAGCTATTATGTTGATGTTAAAGAGTCTCAACTCCATTGCAATAATAGCAGTCTTGTATTTGGGTGTTCACTGTCCAACAGTGTCTGTCTGTTCTATGTTCCAAAGTTCATTTTTCTTTGTTGACCACAAGGTGGTGAACTCTCTGGATGCGGCAGTCCAGTCAGGGATAAGAGAGGCAGAATACGTTTAGGGCACCTTTTCTAGCCCTCTCCCCACATGGGGTGAGCAGAGTGAATCCCAAAAAGGACTGCTCAGTCATGGATACCTTGAGGTAGAACAACTGAATCCATATCCACTGCCCATGTGCCAGTCTGAGACTAGGGGCTTCTAGAGTTTATAGACCTGCCCCCTTCACCACTCACTGATCACCATGGGACTTTTGTTGGCTTTGTTTATTTTTTTTCTTGGAAAATGCCTGTGCATGAGTTTTTTAATGTGTGAAGTCAATCAACACACAGTCTTCATAGAATGAGGAGTGGCATGGTTAACACAATGATGGTGGCTTCTCATCTGTTGCAGCCTTCTTCCACCTTCACAGCCATTGCAACAAATACCATGTTGTCATCTGTCTGCTCTGCCGTTGAGGTCTTCAGATTGTTCTTGGTCTGGATCTTCCCCTGTGGCTTCTCCTGGGTGTACATGACTCCAATGCTTAGATCCGCAGGTTCATTGGAACACGCAGGCCCCCTCACCACGACAAGGTGACAATCCATCGAGGGGGATTATTTCTAGTGCAATTGTGCAATTTCAGCATTTAAATCTCCAATAGCAAAGATCTCTCTCTCTCTGGCATTACTTTACAAATAAAGATTGTTAGGAAGGACTCATCCCATGCTTTCTATAAGTGTGTTGATGACTAAGGAGGTTGGATGTGTCCTTTGAGCCTGTGCTATGGATTTTTCTGGTAGAGCACAGCGTGCACAGAACTGGCTTCACCCTTTAAACCAAAGGTTCATCTGTCGGGGCCTAGCAAGCTTAGGATGATGGCAGCGAGGTTTGATTTGATTTTCTTTCTTTAGATGATTGACCTTACACGGTGAGATGAGCACCATCTGCCTGGGTTTGAAATTAGAGTTATCCTTCTCCTAGGATGGTTGCCAAAAGGCTAAAGAGCCCATCCTACCCATTGATGCTTTTTGTCAGACCCTTTGGTTGCGATCTGTCTGGCATGGGAGGCCCTACCGGTGGCTATGACACCGCCAGCATAGCTCACAACTTCATTAGGGTACGCAAGCCTCTCCTCCGTGACGAGGAGGCGCCAATGGAGAGGGGCAAAGATATTTCTATAAAATAAAAGGAAAACAGCCATTTTGGGAATAGTGTTGGGGGAAGGATGTGGAAAGAGAATCACACACTCCTATAGAATATTACTACTGCCATATTGGCATAGGAATGGAAGGAACACATCACACTCTGGCAAATGATGGGAGAATGAATCATTAGCAAGATGCAAATGGCACAATTTTTCCTGTACTTGTAATGAATACCATTGTAAATACCCCATAAAGAATAGGGAAACATGGATCACTTTAATAGTGGCTAAGTTTTGTGTTTCAGCTATAAAATTAAGGGGTCAGATTGCAAATGATTTTAGTTGATAAAGTTTTAACCTACTCATTTTAATATCTATATTCACATATTATAATTAAATGTAATGTATGAAGCCGATTGCAACAGTTGCATATTTGGACTCTCTGCTTTTAATGTTTTGAACTTCTGCTTTTAATGTTGTTGTTTTTTATTTTTTTTAAAACCCTATGATTTTGATATTTTAACATTTCAAAATCCTGGTCTGAGACTATAATAAAATTTATTGATTTCTGTGGATTAGAGAATAGTAAAAAAAAAACCACCCTCAAATGATTGAAAAGGAACTTCAAGGGAGAAGTCAATCTTTGTGCATTTCTGTTCAGTTGCCTGACTCAGTAGTAATGCTGCTAACAACAAAAAGAAGTAGCAAAATCATAAGTGTTATGTGTGGCACAAAGGAGAATTTAGATCTTAAACTTAATGATTTTCAAATGAGAACCAGGAAGATACAGGGACAATTATATCACCCGTAATTACATTTTTAGGGGAAAGCTGCTCCTGTCTACTTGTATGAAATACTGCACTTGTCTTTTTTTTTGTTGCTTCTTAATCTGTACAATATCACAACCTGCAGTCTTCCCAATATCCCAGGTGTGTCCATGCCTAGATTTGTATAAAAACATTCAAATTTGGGCAGCTGAGTTTGCCATTATGCCAGTGATGCCTACAGAACAGAACATTGAGGAGGTCTATCATAATCAAGCTTTGAACCATGCAGTAAAAATCCTGCACCTTCCTGTCTCTCATTTTTCCTTTATTTTGAATAACTTTTTAATCCGTGATTAGGAAAGTAAACTTGGTGCCCATATATGAAGTATTTCATTGTATTCAAGTCATGTATGATGATGGCAACAACGATGATGTTTATTATTATGTTTATTTATACCTCACTTTTTCTCTCTACAAAGAAGACTCGTGTATGCCTTGTAAAGTCATTTATGCTCTGCAAAATTATTATCAGCACAGAACCATTTTCTAGGTACCCTTGAAGGATAACTCCAAGCTTTAAAACATTTACATCAGACGTGCTCATTAGGTCGCAATCGACCAGTCAATTGGGCTTCTTGAGGCTGCCCCTGATGCTACTCCCCTGCCTCCCTGCACTGCCATCGCAGCGTGGCCTGAGGAGGAGGGAGGGAGAAGAAGGAGGGCAGCAGAGGGAACGAGGGGGTGGGCGCCCAGCCCGCGTGTGCGCATTTGGAGCTTTTTGCGGCGGTGAAGATGAGCCACGAGGGAGGACAACAAGAAGGAGGCTTTGGCAGCCATTTTCTGCCAAAGCCTAAGATCTGCAACTGCCAGGAGTTCATCTGCACAGCAGCTTGGATCAGCATTCAATGGCCTTGCAGCTTCAAGGTCTGTCTGCTTTCATTCTGCCTGTTTATATCTGTGGAATGATGTCAGGGTGGGAGGAGGAAAGCTTGTCTGGATGCATTTTTGAATGTTCCATTGACCACATTGATCAGCATTCAATGGCCTTGCAGCTTAAAGGTCTGTCTGCTTTCATTCTGCCTATTTATATCTGTTGAATGATGTCAGGGTGGGAGAAGGAACTCTTGTCCGGATGCATTTTATGAAGTGCCCCTTATTTTTTTTGCAAAAAATCACGTAAATGTCCCTTATTTCTTCTATCAAAACATGGGTAGGTAGATCATTTTGACTTGGTTGTTTTATAAGTAGCTCGCATGCTGAAAAAGTGTGAGCACTCCTGATTTACATGATCCAGTTTCTTACTACTGTCTTCTTCCTTAATTATAATTTGGTGATGTAACAGCACCCTTTGGCACAGAGGTCTAAAGACATCATAAAAATTACTACTTCCATGATTCCATAGCATTGGCCCACAGGATTTAACCTGTTGTTAAATTAACCGGTGTTGTGAGACATATCTATATTTTTGAATTAATGAAGCTTGATACCATTTTAACTCCCATGGCTCAATGCTATCGAATCACAGATTTGTAGTTTTATGAAGCACTAGCACTGTTTGGTAGAGAAGGCTATAGATCTTGTAAAACCAAATCCCCATGATTCCATAATCTTGAGCCATGGCAGTTAAAGTGGTGTCAGATTGCATTAATTCTACAGTATGGGTGCAGATCCAGTTTTCTAGGCCAACATTCAAACACTGCCCCATTTCATCTGCTGGTACTCTCCATATGTGAAGGCCAGCCCTTCCTTTAGGCTAGTGGTTCTTTAGGTGTTTTGGCCTACAACTCCCAGAAATACCAGCCAGTTTATCAGCTGTTAGCATTTCTGGGAGTTGAAGGCCAAAACATCTGGGGACCCACAGTTTGAGAACCTCTGCTTTAGGTAGAATGAACAATGCTGAGTTGCTGTAATGACGGTCCACCAGCTTTTCCTCCTGGACTAGTTTTTCTTTCTGATGAAAGTGGTCCTCCTGAAAGCCTGCTCCCCTTAGAAAATGAACACAAAATAGCTGAAGTAGTATCAAAGATTCAAATGTCATCCCGGTCACCTTCTAAAGCACTGATTCTCAAAGTGGGCGGTACCACCCCCTGGTGGGCGGTGAGGCAATCCAAGGGGGCGGTGGGAGGCTTAGGGGAATTTGAGGGGCAGTGAACCCCTTTAAGGGGGCGGTGAATGATTGGTCATTTAGGAGGGGTCACGCAGCCCCCTCTGCCGCCCCCTGTGTACCATCCCCACAGTCTCCGCAATAGGGCCCTCTCTCTGCTGCTCCCCCACGCCATGTATGCAGGCCAGAGGGGGCAAAAAACGTCATTTCAACTTAACACTACTATATATCAATTGTTAAGTATAACAGATGATGGGATTTGTAATACCTTCAACAGCATCATCTGTTGTCCATATTGTATATTGTAAGCCACTCTGGCAGTATTGTTGTTTGCTGTAAGCCGCTCTGAGTCCCCTTCGGAGTTGAGAAGGGCGGCATATAAAAATAGTAAATAAATAAATAAATAATAATAATAATACTCCCCCAAAACCCTCCAGTATTTTCTGTTGGTCATGGGGGTTCTGTGTGCCAAGTTTGGCTCAATTCCATTGTTGGTGGAATTCAAAATGCTGTTTGATTGTAGGTAAACTATAAATCCCAGCAACTACAACTCCCAAATGTCAAGATCTATTTTCTCTAAACTCCACCAGTGTTCAAATTTAGGCATAATGAATATTTCGTGCCAAGTTTGGTCCAGATCCATAGTTGTTTGGGTTCTCAGTTTTCTCTGGATGTAGGTGAACTACATCTCCCCTAAATCACTGCCAATTCCTCCCAACACCGTCCAGTATTTTCTGTTGGTCACGTGGGTTCTCTGTGCCAAGTTTGGTCCAGTTCTGTAATTTGTGGGGATCTCAGTGGTCTGTGGAAGTCAGAGCTGAAACGATTGTAGGTACTGCAAATCCCATCATCTGTTGTCCATACTCCCCCAAACATATTGTTTTTGTGATTAATCACTATGCTTTAATTATGTTCAATTTGTAACAATGAAAATACATCCTGCATATTAGATATTTGCATTAGAATTCATAAGAGTAGCAAAATTATTTTTGAAGCAGCAACGAAAATATGGTTGGGGGTCACCGCAACATGAGGAACCTTATTTAGGGGTCACGGCATTAGAAAGGTTGAGAACCACTGCATTAATACATATATCTTTCTGTTTAATTGGTATTAATTTTTTAAAAAAATAATTTCTAGGGGGGCGGTGAGTAAATTGTTTTCTGGAAAGGAAGCGGTAGGCCAAAAAAGTTTGGGAACCACTGTTCTAGAGGTAAAACAAGAAACCACCTTTTACTTCATCTCCTGCAACATCACTGATATGAGTATTTCATCTTCATTTCACTCCACTTTGGAAAATGTACCTTGTGGGATCAAAGGCTGGTCATTAAATGTTATCTCCATATTGTATCTGATACGACAGAGCCTAATTATTTCTCTGAAATTGTTAATGATTTGTTGAATCAGCATTGCCAGGAAGAATAACGGGCTTCTGACTTCAAAGCTTCACACCTTTCTTCATGTAGCGACGATCCTGACATGGTTCTTCATGAGAGCTGATAAAAAGAGGACTGAGAGTGACAATCAATGAATGAACAACTGAAGCAGTACGTGTGAAAAAGATCTTGGGGTCCTCATGGACAACAAGTTAAACATGAGCCAACAATGTGATGCGGCGGCAAAAAAGCCAATGGGATTTTGGCCTACATCAATAGGAATACAGTGTCTAGGGAAGTCAAGCTACCACTCTATTCTGCCTTGGTTACACCACACCTGGAATATTGTGTCCAATTCTGGGCACCACAATTGAAGAGAGATATTGACAAGCTGGAAGGTGTCCAGAGGAGGCAGACTAAAATGATCAAGGGTCTGGAGAACAAGCCCTATGAGGAGTGGCTTATGGAGCTGGGCATGTTTAGCCTCAAGAAGAGAAGGCTGAGAGGAGACATGATAGCCATGTATAAATATGTGAAAGGAAGTCATAGGGAGAAGGAGCAAGCTTGTTTTCTGCTGCCCTGGAGACTAGGACGCGGAACAATGGTTTCAAACTACAAGAAAGGAGATTCCATCTGAACATGAGGAAGAACTTTGTGACTGCGAGAGCCGTTCAGCAGTGGAACTGTCTACCCTGGAGTGTGGTGGAGGCTCCTTCTTTGGAAGCTTTTAATAAGCGGCTGGATGGCCATCTGTCGGGGGTGCTTTGAATGCAATTTTCCTGCTTCTTGGCAGAGGGTTGGACTGGATGGCCCATAAGGTCTCTTCCAACTCTATGATTCTATTATTCTATTAGCAGGAGGGAGGGGTCAGCTGCATAACCTCCTGCCCAGGCCCCTCCCTCCTGGTCTCATCACAGGGGCTTCAATTACTTGCCTCCAGCTAAATCCTTTGGCTGTTGACAAGGCTCATGTTGTTTAAGGGGTTCTTGGAATAGTAGGTTTTTTAAAAAAAAAAGATCAATGTAATGACTGTACAGTAACTTTGATTAAAAGTAACCATCCCCTTCTACGAGTAGTGACAATAGGTGAGAGTTTTATCCGTCTTAGGGGAACGTCAATGATACATTGAGAACTCAGTCCATCCTAGGAAAACCTAGTGCTTTCCCCTCTCTGGAGCTCATCTAAATCCATAAATTTGATATTAAAACCTGCCCTTTACTTATATATGTGGTCAACATATATATGCTACTGTACATATATTTGCGCGAATAATAATCCAGTAAGTGTTACCACCATTTTTGTGGAGGATATTCTCACCAAAGGTGGTAAATCTGAATCTACACAATACCCTAGGCCAAAACACCGGTCTTTTCCCCCATGCTTTTGAAAGTAGTTCTGCGGCTTAACACTTTGAAATAATTGGTAACCATGACCTCCACTCCACTTTCAATACCTTATTCTAGGAGGGTAGAGCTATCCTGCCATCATGTGGCTGCTGGAAATCATTGCACTCCCCAAAGGCAAAATGAAGTACTTCGTAAAAAAGTACCTATTTTGAAACTTTTGCTTTTTGATTTGGGAGGAAATAGAGGATAATTTTGGTCTCCAGTATGGTGCAAGATACATCATGACCTAAGTGGGAGTTGGTTTCTCTTGTCCCTTCCTTAAAGAAGGTAATTTCCTGCACTGTTTAATCCTGAACTGTGCTTTGCAGAAGGGGCCAATCTCAAGAAGTTACTATAAGTAAGTTGGCTGTGGACAGTTCCTGTGCTGTTAGAAAGGCAATCAGAGCAGGGCACAATGGCAAGATATACAGTTTACATTTTTGCTTAATTTGAATCAACTTTTCAGACACTGTCTTGAGATCCTGGACAGCACAGCTAAGACTAATAGGTCCACATGCAGAACTACACTACATCTGACATTTCAGTCTCTAGAGTCCCATGTGGAATTCATTTCTTCTGTTTCCTTTGTTTCTTTCGTGTCTTTCATCTCTTTGGGAACATGGAACAGGAAGGCCCCTCCCACTATAGAAATCACCTCGACATGAAAGCAAGCAGGAGCAGATCCCTGCTTTTCGGCACCACAGAGTAAGAGGCACTAGGATGCAGGCCCTGGCAGGTGTGGACACTCCTGCACACCACACATGCACTCTCCTTGGAAAGAGAGTGTGTGTGTGGCATGCAGGTCCAGAGCGCCTGTCCCTGCCAAGGCCTGCAGCTGAGCACTCCCCTTCCCAGCATGCACTTTAAAAAACATACAATCTTCAAAATTCAAATATTGAGATACACATATTATTTCCCCAGTCCCACCACCTTCCCATTCTTACACGTGAACTTTTGACACTATGCCACATGAAACTAGTATTTAACAAAACTCTATCCTTATCATTACATTAATAAATTCCTCAGGTGGTTATTTCAAAATCTATTTTTGTCTTTAAATACCCAAAGGCAAGTCCCTATTTTCTAACAAATTCTTCATTGTTTCTTCTCCTTTTTTAAATACCCAAATTTTATCCTTAAGTCTCCCCTCCCAAAATAGTCAAATACCTTTTGACAGTGTCATCTCCTATAGTTGCAAATATGAAAATTCTTTTTAAAAAATTGTTCTTCCTGCTGGACAAAGCCAAAGATATCACTGTGAAATTTCTCATGAAATAATTGTTTGTTTGTTTGTTTATATTTCAAACATTTGTACCCTGTCCTTCTCAGCCCCCGAGGGGGGACTCCAGATGGCTTACAATTGGCAGCGATTCAATGTCAACATATACACCATAACAAATAACACAGGTTCAACATTAATTAAAATATTAAATTATAAAATATCAATTTAAAACATTAAAAACATTACAATAACAAATAATAATAAACATGCTTTCTGCTTGTTTTATTTGCAGATTGACTGGAGGACTCCATAGTCGTTCTGGGGCTCAAGCAAAAAAGCTGGATGCATCTCTCCTGATCACCACATTTTCCACCAGTACAAAAATGGCTGTCTTGAGGACATTGCCACCATGAAAAAGCATGTCTTGGGGGAATTTCATAAGGAGACACATTATAACTATTTACTAGGGTGGTGGTGATGATGATAATGATGAATTTATTACCCTGCAGCTTGAGGCAGGATACACCATCATTTAAAAAAAGAGATAAAAACACTATTAAAAGACATACAATAAGATACACAGAGTTAATATACAATTTAAAACACAGATTACATTTCACAACTTAAAATTGACTAGGTAGGCTTGTGTCTTCAATTGTGTCTTAAATTCTGACTGCTGATTTAGCTGTCAGATGTCTTCTGGCAGGTTAAATCTGACAAGTATTTTTCTAGAAGTATAGCAACAAATATGAGTGTACAGTTTTTCTAGAACTCCATTTCATCTTGCTTTTTGTCCTTTTGCACCATCAACACTGGAATTCCAGAGAACTAATTTAGCAAATGAGAGCCAGTGTAGTGTTTTGAACTACAACTCCAATTTCTGGTCACAACATAGAAATCTTGGGAAAGTCACATTCTTTCATCCTCAGATGAAGGCAAAGGCAACTTGCCCTAAAAAAATTGCCAAGGAAACCCAGTCATAGGGTTGGCATAAGTCAGAAGCTTTTTGAAGAAATGGAACATTTTAGTAAAGACCTGGCTAGAGAGATACTTTTTCTCAACTGGTTCCTTTTAGAGTAACTCCACTAGATGGACCTCTGAATGCAGATTTCTCCCAGTTGCATAGTAATTCCTTACCTCTGAGCAATTCATGCATGAGCAGAGCTTGATTACACAGGTCTTTTCCATGAACTAAATGCAACATTGGCTCAGTTGGTATTGTTACTATCAAAATACCTACACGATTAGCTCCTGGACGTAAAATAATGTCATTTAATTGTTTTTCTTGTTATGCAAGACTGGTAATGGATAAACAGCTTCCAGGCGCCTGAGGAAATTTATTTCAACCTCTTCTTGAACTGTAGAGAGCTGGACTGGGATTTGGGAGATGCTCTTTGAAGTCTTTACTGCAGTGTGACCCCATTACCTGTTGTTTCATTCATAGGCTTGTTGTGAGGATAGAGTGAAGTGGAACAAAGCTATGTACCTAACAGTGAAAAAAAGATAGGATTAATGTTTTCAAAAAAAAAAACCCAAATACAAATAGGGTATGGAGTATTATTTCTAAGCCCCCAACTACACTGACCATTTAATACAGTTTGAAGCTAGCTTCCAACTGAGGCCCCATCTACATTGCCATATACTACAGTTTGAAATTACATTATATGGTCAGTGTAGAGTCTTCTACACAGTAGACTCATATAATGCAGTTTAACTGCACTGAACTGCATTATATGAGTCTACACTGACTATATCATTCAGTCTTGAACTGTATTATTTGGCAGTATAGATGGGACCTGAGGCAGCATGGCTCAATGCTGTGCAATCATGGGAGTTGGAATTTGGTGAGGCACCAGCACTCTTTGGCAGAGAAAGCCAATGACCTTGTAAAACTACAACTCCCATGATTCCATAACATTTAGCCATTGTAGATGCACCTGGGGCAGTTAATTTCCTCAGGGTTTTAATATGAAGTTTAGGGATGCCAACCTGAGCCATTGACTAGCTCTTTCAAAATTCAGACTGAAACCCAGATCAAATTCTTCGTTCTATTGACATGGAAGCTTCAAGCCATTACTCCTTATGTCACCTTGGTGATGGAGAAATTTATTCTGACATGAATTTATATGGACATTCATAATTGTGCTCCAAGAGCTGCCTTATAATTTAAGAGACTCCTAAATATGGATAGCACACAGCAGGAAAACAGTTCACATATAACATATCTCCAGTCTTGATCTCCATATGTGCAATGACACTGAGATGTCATCTAGGCTTACCACTAGGTCAGTGTAGATGAGGTTCAGCCCCACAGTGGCCAAATGAAAGAGAACTGATCTACAGTAACCTTAACATGGCCGTGCGCCACATTATGGAAAATCAGAATTTGGGCTTTCCCCTGACTTAGGGCCAGTTGGGAAAATTTCCAAATAGAAGTGGCTTCAATTGTTCTTATTGCCATCCCAGGTTCTCTGGTGGCCGGGGAACATGGGATAGCATTCCGTTTCCAGCCCAATCCCATGTCTCGAAAGTCTTTGATTGTGATATGGAACCTACCTGTTCCCCATCACTTGCTGTGACATTAGCTGGGTGGATTGGGAGAGCTAGGAAGGAAGGGGGTGGTGGGGGTCCTCTTCTCCCCCATTCCCACTCCCTCAGTACCTCATCTCCCCAGCTGGCATCAGGGCAATGAAATGAAAGGGATTAGACAAGCCCATAACTGGGGGGAGAAGGTTACGGGTTCAAAACCCCATTCAACAATTTTCCTGCCCCCACTGGCCCGCTTGTTTGTCTGTTTGCCCGCCTGACTTGCTCACTCACCTGCCTCCTTCTCACACACATCCCAACTCATTTCAAAACACACACAGTTTTTATTCTGGCTATGGGCCTGGAAACATAAAGGTCCCATGTCATGCTGCAACACAGAGGGGATGAGGGGTGATGGCTAGGCCCCATGTCACAGACAGAAATTGTTGAAATATGGGAATGGGCTGGAAACAGGATGCTATTCCATGTTCCCTGGCTACCAGAGTACATGGGATGGCAGTGGGAACAGGGGGCAAGACCTGCAGTTAGTGGCTGCCCAGCTCATTCAGCACCCCTGGGCAGGGGGCCTCCTTTCTACATCTGTACTAACTGAGGGGTTTGATATGAGGGACACTTCTCAGAGTCAGATATGCCACAACTTCACTGTAGATGTGCCCTGAGAAGGCTACCTATTCAGATTGCCATCAAACTGGTTTGACAAGAGGAATCATCCTGCTCCAATGAAGAAAAAAGTATGTTCAGTGAAGTGGCAATGATCATTAAGGTGTGGTCAAATTGTCTTTGCAGCAGTAACTGTCAGAAGACATTCAGAACTCCAGTGACGTCAAATAACCACTGGCAGAAAGGAACTCTGTCATTGTGATGTCAGTCATATGATCACTTGGAATGTAGCAGAAGTAAAAGTTAGCTAATTCCACTAAACTCAAAATTGAAGTCATTGTTCAGCCAGTTGTAATTTTCAACCAACTATAGTGACTTGATGAAAGTCAAAAGTGACACCACTTACTGGCTTATTATCATTGGTCCTGCAAACAGGACAGAAATCAACAATTAGCCTTTAAAAGGCCACTGTGGTTTTAGGTTACATTAACAAACCATAGTTTTGAATACACATAAAGCAACAGTTTTACTTTATTGTGGACTGTTTAGGTTTCTTCCAGCACACTGTCAACCTCATCAGATGGAGCTGTTTGCGGCGGCAATGCCGGTTCCTCAGAAGTTTTGCAACAGAGCCTGCTAGCTCCCATCCCGCTATGTAGAACTACATTCAGCGGGGCTCCATTGTAAAACTGTTGAGGAACCAGTGTAAACTGCATAGTTTTTCGGGCTATATGGCCATGTTCTAGAGCAGGGGTGCTCAGAACGGTGATCGCGATCACCAGGGTGATCTTCAGGCCTCATCCAGGTGATCTTCAGGCCTAGGCAGGTTGATCGCTGGATAGAGCGCCAGCTGTGCAGCGCCCATCCACGCCCGCTCCTCCTTTCCTCTGCTGCACTCCTCCTCCCTCCCTCCTTCCGCTGAGTTCCAGAGGCAGCGGAAGGTGTGCTGTGTGGATGGGGCAAAGAGGAAGATGGCCAATGCAGGGAGAGCACATTGGCCCTCTTCCTTCCTGTTCCAACTCTCCCCGGCGTCTAGCCAGGGCACGGGGAAAGAGGGCTCCCTTTCCCCATGCCCTGGCTAAACGCGGAGGAGAGTTGGGGTGAAGAGGGCCAATGCAGGGAGAGCATGCGCTCTCCCTGCTTTGGCCCCCTTCCTTCCTGTTCCAATTCTCCCCGGCGTCTAGACAGGGTGCGGGGAAAGGGGGCTCCCTTTCCCTGTGCCCTGGCTAAACGCGGAGGGGAGTTGGAACAGGAACAGGAAGGAAGAGGGCCAAAGCAGGGAGAGAGTGTGCTTTCCCTGCATTGGCCCCGGATGTGTGCCCCTTCCTTGGACTGGCACCGTGGCGCCCAGGGGCGTGGAGAGGGAGGGAGCAGCATGCACCAGCCTCCCCCCCCCCCTTTCCAACCTGGGGTGCTGCTTGCCTGGAGAAGCAGCCTGGTGGCTCTGATGCCCTGGCTGCACCAGGCGATGGATGCTGCGCTTCTCCTGAGGGCTGTGCCTGCACTCATCTAGGACCCAGGAAGGAGGCCTCCCCCAGAGCTGAAGTGATTGAAGGTATTGCAAATCCCATCATCATTTATAAATCCTCCAATCCTCTCTAGTATTTTCTGTTGGCCTGTATGCCAAAGTTTGGTTCAGTTCAATAGTTGGTGGAGCTCAGAATTAAGCGGCTGAGAGGAATGGCCACATTGATCAGCATTGAATGGCATTGCAGCTGAAAGGTCTGTGTGCTTTCATTTTCCCTGTTTATATCTGTGGAATGATGTCAGAGTGGTAGAAGGAACTATTTGTCTGGATGCATTTTTGAATGTTCCCTTGGCCACATTGATCAGCATTGAATGGCCTTGCAGCTTCAAGGTCTGTCTGCTTTCATTCTGCCTGTTTATATCTGTGGAATGATGTCAGGGTGGGAGAAGGAACTCTGAGAAACAAATGGCTTTGCAGCTACCAGGTCTCTCTGTTTATTTTCTGCCTGATAATATCTGTGTAAATATGCCAGGGAGGGAGGGAGAAAGGGGTGCTTGGATGTATTTTTGCATGTCCCATTGTTTACATTTCTGAGAAAGAAAGAAGCCTCGTGCGGACGGAAGGTGGCATCAGGAGTGGTGTGCGATCTTTTAAACTTGATTCTTCATATGGTAGCTCCCATGCTGAAAAAGTGTGAGCACCCCTGTTCTAGAGGCATTCTCTCCTGAAAAAACCTACAACAACGCAGTGATTCCGGCCACAAAAGCCTTTGATAATCTAGTGTATACTGCTCTAGAAGCTACACAGGTGGCTTCCCATGTTGCATTGGATCAGTAGGGGGAAGCCGGGTGGCAGATGCTTCCCTCCATGGGCTGAGGTAGGGGGGGAAGCCAGACAATGTGGAGCATGGGGCAACAGGTTCCCTCTGCCAGGCACTGTTGGATTTGCCACAATACATGGTGATTCCAGTGGCACGTCTGATGAGGTTGCTTATCTCATTTGGGCATTTGTCCTCTGCTGCATTTGTGGGTATAAATTATACAAAAGTAATTTCATTTCCTTTGTCACAATTTCTTTAGGGATATGTCAACACCAGCTAGGTTATCCTGGTGTAAATCTACCTTCCAAACTGTTGTCCAAATGGATTGTATCCTCTCCTCTGGGATCTCATCTCCTCCATATAGTTGCCAAAGCCATTCCTAGCCATCTGAGCTCCTGGCTGTTGCACAAGCCTGTGCTAATGTTTACCTCCCCTCCTCCTTATTTTCACCTCAATAATAATAATAATAGAAGCAGCAACAACAATAATAATTGTATTACCTGCCTCTCCCTGGGGCTTTTAATAATTATTAATTCTTTTAAATTGTTTGGTTCAATTTTTGGATTTCAGCTATCACATAAACCCGCAGGAGGAGTATAAGAAAATGAAAATTGTGAGTTTTTGAATCAAGCACTAAACAATGAACAGGATAAACTGGAGGTGTGATGAATGAATAATAAAAGTCAGGGATGAGCCAAGAAGTAAAGGAAAGCAAAGATAAAAGTATGCATGTTGCCTATGTCTTCATTTTGAGTTTGGGAGAGCTGTTCTGTTGGTTGGTGTTTTGGTGTGATGTCTGCTTCAAACAGGATGTGCATCAGGAGAAATTCCTGGGGACTTTTGTGTGGTGTGCCTTACTCCAGTTTGGAAGGAAGGAGGACAAATGTATGATGCAATTTTGCATTTGACAGTTTGAGAATGTGTGTATATGTCTGTGTTTTCTAAACTTCACCAGTTACTTTATTGGAAATGACTGTTTTGGATCTGATCTTTAGCTGAACTGAGCTTTTGCTATACATGCAAATTATTGGCCAAATTAGTTATTTCAGTAATTTGTTTCCTGTAATTTGAGAGTTATGTCTGAAAATAGAGTTCAAAGGAATAGTTCTATATTTTGAAATCCATGCTTCCACTTCTGCCTTGTGCAAGCAACCTTTCTTTCAGCCTCACCAATTTACTTTCTAAGAGATAGACAACATACACAACTGTAGCTATTTTAAACATAGACAAGCTTCATATGTGCACACACAAAAATGACACCATTAGACCCAATGGTTGGAGACTGATGTGATACATTTAACTGGCTGCCAGATACATGAACGTACAAAAATGGACCACTGTTAGGATTCTATGTTAATGAATATATGCCAAGACCTCATTATATTCTAGCTGGATGACAGTTCCTTTAGCAAAATTGGCAAGGATTAATGTTACACCTTTATGAATGTGGTGCTAATTACTCGTCAGCGAAGCAACTGCCTGTGGAAATGCTTTCTGGCAGATGATCTTCAAAATTGACAATGCCATGAATCATCCACTATGTGGAAGGGGTGTTTCTACTTGAATTTCTGCATCATTGTACAGAATGCCAACCTTTTCCTACAGTATCTTGCCAGTACAGATGCAAGATGCACTTTCAGGGGACAGAAATAGCTGTTTCCTTGAAAATTATACATACCTAACAAATAATGTATAAAACAATGTTGACTTGAGATGCTTTAAACAACAGAGACCAGAATCCAGTAAAGATGCCACACAGATGTTAAGTTAAGAAAGGCCAAAATCTATAACTTGAGGTGCTAATTTGGACTCCTCGTATTATGCCCCTACGGGGCTTATTTGGTGCTGCATCATGGACTTGGTTAACCTTACTTGCATTGCTTTGTCCTCAACCATGTGGACTTGGTGGGAGGGACAGTGTTTGGTGCCAAGGTGATGTCTCCACCCTTACTCCTCCCCTTTCTGAGGTCAGCTGAGGGGCTGGACTTCCTCTCTTTGGCCTTTCCAAGCACAGCACATGGACGAAGCAGGCGGAAATCTGGAGGTAATGCTCAGACAAGCACCTTCGTTCACATATAGCCTTCCAACGCTCTCAAACCAAAGAATTCATAGGCAGGGCCAGCCCTTCAACATAGACTGTATTTCTTTGGGGACCCACGGACTTTGTGTGCCAGAGGACCATTTGAGGAGCAACAGGATATTTGGAACTTAAGAGAGGCACCTTCATGCTGCGTAAGGCAAGTGAACACAATCTCTTTGTTTAAAGGACACTTTTGCAACCTACTTCAAGCTTTTGGGCCACCAGTACTTTTTCTGATTGGTAATAAATAAATAAATCTTGGTTTTGGTTCACTATTTTGAGTCTAGCACTCATTCTTAAAGCTACTCCAAGTCTCTTGTACATGGGTTTTATGCTGAGTTTTTATGTATTTTAATATGTTGTTGTAGTTGTTTTTAAATTTATAGCATTGAATTTTAGCTGTTACGCCGATTTGAGTCCCTCGATAGAGGTGAGAAGGTCGGGGTACAAAAGTTTTAAATAAAGTTTTAAATAAATAAATAAATAGGGCTAGAACATGAATCCCAGGGCCCATAGAATTCATCCATTCTTTTAAAGTCCCCTTTTTTTGGCCCTGGCGAGATGCCACACCTCCCTAGAATAATAAATAAGGCTTCCAATCATGTAACAACAACCCAGTTCCATTAGATTTTCAAGAATATGTGTCCATGTGTTTCTTCCTTTGGTCATTCAAAGTCTATTAGTGATTAAGGCATATGTCCTTTTGTGTGTGTGGTCTACTTGTTTATCTCAAAATACAGTGGCCATTGGTATCTGCTGGTGCTTGGTTCCAGGACCCCTTGTGGATACCAAAATCCATGTATACACAAGTCCCACTATATACAATAGCGTAATAAAATTATGTTTCTTATATAAAATGCCAAACTCACACAAACGCTGAAGCAAGCCAGAGGATTTATGAAATGGCATGTTTTTGCCTTATAAAGTTCAGTAGAAAAGAAATACAGGACACTATCCCATAACTAACTGTTTCTGCAAAATGCTTAACTTTGGATTGTGCCATGGATTATCAGATGAAGGTGTTTTAAATGGTACATTGCACTGTGTTATCTTTTTGTTAAATAAAGTAACAATGACTGATACTGCAAAGAGAACTAGAGGTAAAACAATGCTGTACCCTGTCTTGTGCTTTGTGTCAACAAACTGCTGAAAAAAATCTGACCTTGATTGCACTGATAGTGGAACAAGCTAGGGTTGGCCAATGGTAGTTTGATCCTCAGATGGTGAGATAAGAAAGATGGAACTGTAAAAGGAGGGGAAAACATTACTTGGCTAATATAAAAAAAATTAAAAATGTTTTAAATGGTTGGGTACTGCTTTTTTTGTTTGTTTGTTTTTTAAAGCACTGCTTTTATTCCCATTTGTTGTTATTAATTACTGCCAATTAATTAATAATTTAATTATTAAATTATGGCACACTGGGTTAAACCACTGAGCTGCTGAACTTGCTAACCGAAAGGTCGCAGGTTCGACTCTGGGGAGCGGCATGAGCTCATCCTGTTAGTTTCAGCTTCTGCCAACCAAGCAGTTCGAAAATATGAAAATGTGAGTAGATCAATAGGTACCGCTCTGGCGAGCAGGTAACGGCGCGCCATGCAGTCATGCTGGCCACATGACCTTGGAGGTGTCTGTGGTCAATGCCAGCTCTTTGGCTTAGAAATGGAGATGAGCACCAACCCCCAGAGTTGGACATAACTGGACATAATGTCAGTGGAAAACCTTTACTTTTACCTATGGTAACACTATGAACAAGAGACCTCATTGACAGTCCTGCTCAGGTCTTGCAAATCCAGGGATGTGTCTTCCTTGGTTGAATCTATCCATCTGCCTTCTACTTTACCAAGCATCTGGGAGAATTAAGGCTGGATTTGCTTTACAAACCATTTAAATGTTTTCAGTAGTCTTCAGTATTCATATAATTCTTCTTATTTTCATACTTTTACTCGACTGACATTTTAATCTTATTTGTTCTGTGTAATTGTAAGTCACCTTAAACCATGGTTTTAGAGTAGTAGTTCCTAACCTGTGGGCCGTGGACCACCGGTGGGCCGCAAGGACAAAAATCTGGTCCACGAGCCTCCTTCCCCTTTATTTATTTATTTTATTTATTTCTCACTGCATGCCACTCCTTCCCTGTCACTGATCTTGGAATATGTTCTGTATCCGAAACTAGTACTGATGTGGTCCATCCGGGACCATGGCGCAGGGAATGTGGCACAGCTGGTTAAGTGTCAGCTGCATAAGATCTCTCTGGCCAGTATTATTTATTTATTTATTTTTCCACCATTCCTACCCCGCTTCTTCTCAATCCCCTGGGGGGACTCAGAGTGGCCTAACAACGGCAACAATTCAATGCCAAAAACACAGTATACATATAATAAAACCCAAAAAACAGTCAAAGTTAAAATACATTACAATACAGTTAGCATTAAAATACATTAAAACACAATTAGCATTAAAATACATCATACATTCACATAAGTTAAAAACAGTATTCCGTCCATAATAGAAGCTTTGGGTCATGTCCACCAGTTTGCCATTTCAGTCCAATCTAAAGTGCTGTATCGTGTTAATGTGCAAACGCTTGGTCCCATAACCAGGATTTCACTTTTTTCCTGAATGCCAGGAGGGATGGGGTTGATCGTGAGTTCGAGGTCTGCCCGGGTCGAGGTGGGTGCTCGGCCTTAAGAGTAGCTTGCTGTCGACCTTTGCAGCCCGAAAGACAGTTGCAGCTGTCAAGTAGGAGATAAAGGTACCACATTAAGTGGAGATGCAAATTTTGACTGAATTTTGAGGCCATAAAAAGAACTCCAGGCACGCTGAGGAATGGGGAAGGAGCAATGAGGGATGCTGGAACGCTGAGAGATGAGGAGTGCTTCAGCTCCCCCTGGTGGCCAGATTTGCCTCTGTTCGTTTATATGTGTGTAATATGTCAAAAATGTATGTACTGTACTGTGATAAACGGCAGGGATTGTCTGCTTGAATATGTACCTGTAATCCGCCCTGAGAAGGGCGGAATATAAATAAAGTAAGTAAATAAATAAATATTCAATGCAATTTTCTGAATCAGCATGACAAACAGAATCTACAGTTGGCCAAAAACTGATTACTAACCTTTTTGGTACTAATGCTGGAGAGTGGTCTCTGGTCAAAGTGGCCCCTGGTAAAAAAAAACCAAATAAAAAACAACCCACTGTTTTAGAGAAAAGGCAAGGTTTACATTCAATAAAATAAATTCCACCCTCTTCCTAACTAGAATTGAATTAAAAAATTAACGGCTTTTGCAGAGTCATGCTTCATAGCATGATTAATTTGTTCTTGAGACTACATATATTTATTGACATAGTGTCACATCTTCTTATAACATCACTTCCTTTTATAATCATCCTACTGTTAGCCATTTTGTGATAAAAGTTATATTGCAGATATACTGCATCAAGCTTAGAGAGTTTATGGCTAGGTGGGAAGCTTACTTGTAGCTGCACATTCTTCATACTAGTTTTAACTTGCCAATTAAATAGAGCAAAGTCCAGTGACGGAACTTGTAGCAAAGGAAATATATAGTCAGAAGCTATATGCATCATTGGCGTCATAGTTCTGTAAATCCAAAGTGCCCATTAACACAGGCAGATAGATCCAGGATTTAATTTTGTTTGGATCCAGATTTTTCTTATGTAACTCAAAATCCTTAAAGAGGAAAATAATGAAGTTTATGTCAGCAATGTCCTTTAAAGACTAGACTGTTCCAGTCCATTTGATTGCTTGCGTCTGCATAGCTTTGCTATTTCTAAAAGGTTGATGTGTATTGTTTAATATTCAAGTAAAGGAATCTTACAAAAGGAAAGCTTATTAACGGAAACAATAGTCAGGGTTTAGAATAGGCAAGGGCAAACTCCGGTTCTCCAGGTGTTTTGGACTTCAACTCCCACAATTCCAAACAACTTCAGAGGACCGAAGTTGGCCCATGCCTGATTTAGAAGATCCTTCTCAAATGTTTATTATATGCAACTTTTCAGTAAAACATTTTCAGGCACTTGTTTTTAAAAAAACAATACAAACTGTTTACAAACAGCAGACTAGCATTTTCCAACCAGAGTTAACCAAATCATAAAAGTCCCAGGAAATGGTATTTGACATGTGAATATAGACTTTCCAGATTTTAAACAGATTTCAGGATTACACTAAAACACCTATCATATTCTATGCAGCTATCCATTTCCTGTTGCACTATTTTGTGATTTAGGATCTCAAGATGCATTTACACTGTGGGGGAAAAATGCAGTTTGACACCACTTGAACTGCCATGGCTCAATAATATGGAATCATGGGAATTGTAGTTTTACAAGGTCTTTAGCCTTCTCTGCCAAAAAGTGCTGGTGCCACTCCAAACTACACATTCCAGGATTCCATATTATTTACCTATTACAGTTGCTGTCAAAATGCACTAATTCTACATGTTACAACAGACCATCCAGGAAGTGTTATGTTAAGACTGCACTGCAATGATCTTCTTGTTCCAGTTCAGAAACACTTACTTTCAATATACGATCTCCCCATACCCTTTAAAGAATTGGTGAAATTCTCACAGTCTCAAAATCAATACTTTTGTAATCTGGCATGTATTGTGCCCTTTTGATTCTGATTTTCTTGTCTCAAGCTATTGCTTGCTTGCCTGAGACCTTCAGCCTCCTTGATATCCATTTCTTGGCAGCGTCTACTTTTTCTTTAGTGTATGGGAACCGATTCCAAGGGAAAACAATAATATTATAGCGAGGATTGTGAGGTAAACAAAGTATGCTTAGACCATATATCTGAGACACTTAGAAATTTAAACAAACCGTAGCAGTTTTTAGGGGGAAAGTCAGACAGTTTGATATTTATGCCCTGCAGGGTGTTTATTGCTCCACCATCAGGATTAGACTGGTTCTAGCTTGCATTTTCTACATCTGAGTGACTTTGCCAAGTTTTATCACTTTGTTAAACACATACACGCACACAGGCATTTCATTTTGTATGGCAGATGTAGAACCTCTTACACAGTAGCATTAGAGATAAAGGCCATTTCAAGGGCGATTTCAAATGTACATGCCACGGGTGATGGGTGGCTCCCTTGCCAATCTGTGCCCTATAAAAGTGTATTATAGGCAGCTGGGGAAAGCCACCCTGGAGAAAGTAGGGCGAGAAGGAGGAGGATGTGACAACAGAAGCACTAGAGACACTTAGGATCAATACAGATGAAGGAGGAAAAGAAAAGTAAGGAAGTTATACTGGGTGCTACTGGCAGCTGCCTAACTCAAATCTATCAACATTTCAGAGATCAAAACTAGGAGACATGTGGCCAAGCAAAATTAGAGTATGGTCAAGATGGGAAAAGCTATTAATGAGAAAGAACAGATAAACTAAGATATGCTGCAACAGTTTGTTTTTGCACGAGCTTATTAGGAAGGGTTTGGTTCCCCATCTTCTCTCCTCCTTGATGAATCACCACCTGATCAGATTAGCCAGGAAGCATGCCGCTTCACCACTGAAATGAGGGGAGGCTGGTGTGAATCACGGAGATGCTTTCCCCATCACACTGGGAAAGCATCACCTGGGCGGCGCAGAAGTGTGCTCCATTGGAGCCAGCACAATACGGGAAGCTGTTGGGGAATCTGAACTGTTAGTCTCAAAAACTAACTTGCTAAATCTCACCTTCTAAAGGTGAAAAAGTCCATGCAGCTACATTTTGTCTACAGAGGCAAAATGCATTCTCACAAGGAGAAAGAAAAGCAGAGGAAGAATAGTGGAGACCATATGGCCTTCCTGGGACAATTTAAACTTTAAAGGAAGTTCCCTCATAGAATTCCATTCCATCAAAAGGGGGGGGGGGGGGGAGACAGTGGCTAGGAGTAAAGACAAAGACAAAGCCCTTTAAAAACATGCACAGGAATGTGGGGAAAGGAATCCCTGAGCTTGGCCCTGTCTCTAGTCTAGCTACTCATTGAGGACAAGAAACTTGATGAAACAAAGACTCATGCAGTCCAAGGATGAAACCCAACAGAAGCCTCTGCTCCAGCTGGAGGAGAGGCCTCCACAGGAAGTTCCTCTATGTTGTGGGATGGAAGGCGTGCCCATCCATCCTCCTGCTGAAGTGGAGGCATCGTACAATGCTTCAGAAGGTAAATATGATGAGGATATTAAAGTGCAGACTACTTTTATCATTTGAACTCAATTCACAGCAACTGAAGTAATTTGAAGACAAAGGAGGAAATTGAGAGGAGAGAGAAACTAGAGCATTTAGACCATTGAAAAGGAGTGATAACTGTGGATTAATCCAGACTGCCCCTGTCAAACCAGGGCAGTTGAAGCATATGCAATCTGTGCCGCCTAGGTTGATTTCTGTGCTATATCAATTGGGGACACATTGTGAACATAAATTTGATTTGTAGTCACAAGGACAGACAATGTAATAATCCAGTTGAGCCACTACTGGTATGATTTTTAACTACAAAGGATCCTAATGGAGATGTGGCCTTCACCTGAGCACCTGTGTATCTCTATGCAAGTACAAGATAACCAGTTAATGTGTGCAAAACACCTGTTATCTGATCCCCTCAGAACTGAAGGACAAAATGCATTTCAACTGTGAAAAATGAGTAAATCTGAGTGGGACCAAAACCACCCCATGACTCATCTCATCTAAATCCCAATATTCTGTCAAATTTCATTAGGAAGCAGATAATTTTTTTAAAAAAAATTAAATTTTTATTGAAAGTTTTGAATACATACATATGAAAAAAAGGGGTGGTGGTTTTGGGGTAGGGCGGATTGAGGGTATAGGGAGGGATGGGGGGGGGGGTAGGAAGGGGTAAGGGTTAGGGGCGGTGAGGGAGGTTGTTTGGTCCGGGATCTGGGAAGGATAGTAATGGGTAAGGGTGATGAAAAAGATAGAGATAGGGGTAACTTGTTTTCTTCTAAGTTCCTTGTTCATGGATGCTTCTTGTTTTTCTCGTACAGTCTCTCTCCTTGTTAAGCTGGACATTTCTTTTTTACAAGTCATCTTTTTAGGCTCTTTTTCCTTCTTTTTCCAGAGACGGGTCTTCATAACCCTCTTGGTATAAAAGCAATCTGTTGTTTTTAGTTTTTGTCCTTTTTAAAAAAAAAAACCTCTTTTCCCTTAGCCTACAAAATCTTTCCAGTGTTTGGTGTCCATTGTCCGTTTCTTGTCTTTTAGTGTAGCTGGATCTGTACCTTTTCGTTTTCCTCGGTTTCCTTTCTAACCGTTCTCTTTAGGAGATTCGAGGCCTTTTA
The DNA here is from genome assembly GCA_030556195.1 of Anolis apletophallus. Taxonomy (NCBI): domain Eukaryota; kingdom Metazoa; phylum Chordata; class Lepidosauria; order Squamata; family Anolidae; genus Anolis; species Anolis apletophallus. The sequence continues at coordinate 63,058,618 of JARBWK010000005.1, read as the reverse complement.
TATCCATCCCCAGGATGCCACATCTCGTAGGCCTAAAATACGCCTCTAGAGAGTAGGGGCAATTTTTCTTTAGGTTTTTCTTTCTTCCTTGCTGGGTTGTTCTCGTCCAGCTTCTCTTCCTATTGGGCTGCGTCCCAGTCTTTTTGTTTTCGTTCTTATCTGTATCCAGGATGGGGCTTTTAGGTGTTGCAGCGGCCTCTTGGTTTTTCCCCTCTTCTCTTATTTGGGGGGCAGAGGTTTTAGGGCCCTTCAAAGTCATTCTTGCAACTTCCAGTTAAACTTCCTCCCTATTTTTGGAGTGAGGTGCTCTTTCTTCTGGTATTTCTTGCAGTTTTGTATTCTCCTTCCCTCTCTTCTCTCTGCCTTCATGTATTGTTGCGTTTTCCCCCTTGACCTGGGGTGCGTCCTTTCCATCATCATAGAGGGTCAGCAGCTCTGGCATTGTGGGGAACGCCTCTTTGGTTGGTTCTGTTCTTGCATGTTGGGAGTGCTCCCGGATCGTTCCCATTTGCTTTTCTTGCCGAGACATTATGGCATCCATCTTCCGTAGGTATCCGTCTTGAGCTTCCCTATTTTTCGTAGTTCTGCAAGGATGTCCCTCAAAGTTATTCCTTCCTCCTCTGGTCCCTCTTCTTGCATTATCCTCCGCTCTTTTGCTCCTGAGGTCCGTTCATGCAGTGCCGACATAATTCTATTGTCAGTTGTGCTGTTCCCTGTTTTACTATTGGAAAAATGTATTTTTCCGTCTCCCAAGATGGCGCTCCCGCCAAAAGCTCTTCTTCTTCCCTGCTCCTAGGACTGTGAGAGCTCATCCGCCATTTTGGCTCCCTTTAGCTCTTTTCCTCCCGTTCCCTCTGCCTTTGCCAGGGATGGTTGACTGCCCTCTGTGTGGCCTGCTTGCTGGGCCTTTGTGTCTCTTGTGGTGGGGGCCCGATCCCCTGAGTGTGGGGGCGTCCGTGGGGCTGTTGGGGTCCCTGCTGCTCGTCCGTGCTCTACCCCTCTGTCTCTCTTCTATCGGGGTTCATGTGATCATGGGAGGGACAGGCCTTCCATTTGGCGCGATCTCCACCGCCCCTTAATATGTGTGCTGACTTCCCCAGCACTCACATTTGTTCGTGCCCGTCTCCTCCTCCTCTTTTGGCCCCGATCTTGGTGGGCTGGGCTGGGCTGGGCTGGCAGTTACTGCGGGTCGTCCCCGCTTCCCGTCCTCGACCCGCTTGCCGCCTCGGCTGAAGGCCGGACCCACTCGATCTCCCCCTCCCGCGGAGAGGACGATCCCTGGAGTCGGCGGCACCCTCCCGACGGCGTCGCGATCGCTTTCTATGTGGCTTCGTCTCTGGGAGGGGGCGCAAATCGCCCTCCGGTCGAGGAGACAGTTGGCACTCTGAGGAGCCTCAGAGTGTCCGTCCTGCCGCCATCTTTGCCCGCCGGGTCTCCCCAGGAAGCAGATAAATTAATGTTCTTAACTTTGTGAGAGAATGCTCAGTGTGATGTAGTACAAAAATATTTAAAGCAACGGTTAAAACACAGTTCCAAAACGAACAAATATGTTGACACTATAATTAAAAAGATACAAATCAGCAAAGAAATCAGTCAGTTCATAAAATTGTATCTCTAGACTGGGAGCAATGTAAGTTTTCATATTTTGCTGTCACAGAAAAGGACCCGCCTATGCAATGTGCTTTATATATTTATGTATAAATTATTAATTTCATTTATATCTTGGGTTTTTCCCAGGGTGAGCCCCAAAGCTTTTCACAGCATAGAAGAAAGAAAAGAAATGGTATTTGCGCCTCAGGATTTTTGCTGTGCTTTTAATGGGTGCAAAAAGAAGAATGTTTTCCACTCAAGACAGATTTATGCTATATAGAGGTGTGGTGAGCAAAGAAACCTTAGTCTCGTAAGAGGAAATTGCGTCGGTCAGGGCTTGATAGTTTGGCGAGGCACCAGCATGCTTTGGCAGAGAAAGCTAAAGGCAACTCCTGTGATTCCATAGCACTGAGTCATGGCAACTACAGTTGTTTCAAACTGCACTAATTCTACAGTGCAGATAGACAGACTTTAACACTGGGGATAAAAATGGAAATTTAATCCATTTCCACAACCATTAAGCTTAGTGGGTGGTCATAGTTCAGTTATGCTTTCTTAGCCTCGCCCTCACAAAACTGCTGGGAAGCTAAAATAAGAGTGTCACTTTCTTGAGGGAAGTTTCAAATCTGAGTAAATAGAACACTCCTACACAAAGTACTATCTGTAATAGTTTGTATTGGGATAAAGTAGGAGTAACAGTGGACAAATCCTGTCATGAAGTAATGATCCTCCACTGAGTTAATTACAGCTCCTTAGGACTAAGCATGAGGCTGATTTCTATCGCAACACTGGGATTTCACACAAAAGAGATGTCTTAACAAGATTTTGCATAGGGATAGGTGTGTACATTTTCCGTATCTAACTACAGTCCCAGCCCAACAACCTGATAGAATGAAACATGAATGATTCCAAAGTATCAGACTGGAAAATCAATAGATGCACTAAGGTTGTTCATGAGTTTTCTCCACCCACATGAACAAGCCTGTAGGCCAGGGCTGTGCGGTGACATTACACATGTGCCTCATCTGCACATCGCAGCCAAGATTTGTAGTGTGTGTTGGTGGTAGGTGAATTCCTTTTTCCAAGGGAGGGCATTTTGAATTATAAATCATGCCAGCTCATTTCAAAACTATTATTTCAACAGCTGGGAGTAGCTTTTCCTAAGACCGATCCTCCCTACACACCTTATTCCAACCTAAAGAGAAAAGCTCCAGCCAGGACTGCATTTTTTCAAACATTTTCAAACAGTGTTCTCAGTTTCTATTCAGAAATAATCCTCCTTCTGTTACAAGTGAGAGTGGACCTCTTTCGGGAGAGGGAAATAACTTTGAAATGTTTGCCCATCAATTGCTTGTGTAAATAATCTGAACACATTGTTTGATTTCAATGTACTGTATGTCTGAGTAAGATTGAAAAGAGAACACACTGTTGCAAATTCAAGCAGAGGGTCAAACTCAAACTTCTGTGGTTACCGTGTTTCCCCGAAAGTATGACACCCCGATTGTAAGACGATCGATTGGTGTCAGGGGGCGGCTAATGTAAGCCGTACGAATGTAAGCCGACCCCGGCCGCCGCATCACTCAGTCCCGCCTCCTCCTCGGTCCCGCCTCCTCCGCCGCCTCCTCCTCCTCCGCTTCCCCCGCCGCCGCTTGCCTCCGCCGCTGCTGCTTGCCGCCCCCTCCCCCCCGCCGCCGCCCCCCCCGCCACTTGCCGCTGCCGCCTCCTCCCTCCGCCTCCGTGCTGCCTCCCCCGCCGCCGCCTCCCTCCGCCACTTGCCGCTGCCGCCGCCTCCCTCCGCCTCTGGTGCCGCCTCCCCCGCCGCCACTTGCCGCTGCCGCCGCCTCCCTCCGCCTCGGTGCCGCCTACCTCCGCCGCGCTTGCCTCCGCTGCCGCTGGCACCGCCGCCGCTGCCTCCTCCTCCATAGCGGCCCACGCCTGCGCCAGGCGCGGCGGCTGCGCCGGGCGCACTCAGGCCTTCTGCCCATGCGCGAATGTCTGCGCATGGGCGAAAATTACTGGCGCGTCTGACGCAGGCGCGCTGATGCAGACGCGCTGGCGCAGCCGCGCCTGGCGCGCTCAGCCTTCTGCCCATGCGCAGACATTCGCGCATGGGCAGAAGGCCTGAGCGCCAGGCCTCGCAACGTGCGCTGCCTTTTGCGCCAGCAGCGCTGCGTCAGGCCCAGTACTTTCGCCCATGCGCAGACATTCGCGCATGGGCAGAAGGCCTGAGTGCGCCTGCGCAGCCGCGCCTGGCGCAGGCGTGGGGCCTATGGAGGAGGAGGCAGCGGCGGCAGCAAGCGGCGACGGAGGTAGGCGGCGGCGAGGTAGGCGCACCGAGGCGGAGGGAGGCGGCGGCAGCGGCAAGTGGCGGCGGGGGACTGAGGCGGAGGAGGAGGCAAGCGGGGGCGGAGGAGGCGGAGGAGGAGGCGGCCAAGGGGAAAGGCTTACTTTCGGGCACGGTAATGTAAGCCGTAGAAAGTAAGCCGTAGGGGGATTGGGGTCAAAAGAAAGTAAGACGCTGTCTTACTTTCGGGAAACACGGTAGCAACAATGTTTTTGTGAGCAGCAGTTGTGATCTTTTCATCATATGTGGTGAACCTGTGAGTGAGCAAAAAAAAAGAGTTCAAATATATACTATGATGCAAAAAAATAATTAAACTGGAAGTTGAAGTTCAATTGAAACCTGAACTATTTTGGCTGAGCTCAATGGATGATCATATGAAGAAGTATGGAAATTTGTTGAAATACATTACCACTGCTGCAAGATTGCTGTATGCTCATAAGTGGAAAAATAAAACGCTGAGTGAGGAGAGGACTGGCTGTTGAAACTGATGGGTTCAGATAAAATGGACCAATTGACAGCATTTGAGTAGAGAAAAATCAGTGGCAACATTTTTGAAAGATTCAGAACGTTTAATTGGCTTTGTGCAAGAAAAACGTTAACTACAGGTTTTGAGAATTAGGACATTTGATAAGTACGTAGTAGAAACATCTGAATGGAAATCATAATCAGATAATATACTTTATTATTAATAATAAAACAACAACACTTTATTTATATTGTGCTTTATTTATTTATTTCGACTTGTATACCGCCCTTTCCATTTGGCTCAGGATGGCTTACAGCATATCAAACAACAAACAAGGTGCATAAAACCACTAGAATAAAACAGTTTCCACAATAGTTCGCCAACCAAGGATGGTTATAGATTGAATGCCTGCCGGAACAGTGCCGTTTTGCACACTTTCCAGAAAGCCGGCAGCTCACTGATTGCTTGCACTTCAGGTGGTAAACTATTCCACAAGCATGGTGCTGCCACAGAGAATGTTCTCTGTCTGGTTGATGACAGACAAATAGTTCGCAAGGGCGGAATCTGAAGGAGGTTGAGATCTTCTGAATGGAGCGATCTCTGGGGAACATATGGGAGTAGACCAGGCGTGGGCAATTGCCGGCCCTCCAGGGGTTTTGGACTTCAACTCCCAGAAATCCTAGCCAGTTTACCAGCTGTTAGGATTTCTGGGATTTGAAGTCCAAAACACCTGGAGGGCCGGCAATTGCCCACGCCTGGAGTAGACGGTCCCTTAGGTACACCGGCCCCAGACCATGCAAGGCCTTAAAGGTCAGAACCAACACTTTGACGATGACCTGGTTTACCTCCCTGAGGGGATTCAGAGCGGATTACAACATACACAAATAGGCAGACATTCAGTGCATTTAATACTGTGAATAACATTGACACACAAATACACAGAACAAAGGTAAAGGCTTCCCCTTTCATCTCCAGCTTCTGGAGGCGGTGCTCAACTCCGGCCATGGGGACGTGTTCTTTTTCCAATTCCAAGTCGAGGAGCCTATTGTTTGTAGACACCTCCTGGTTGCGTTGCTGGCCTGGCTCCTTTATTACCTTCCCACTGAAGTGACACCTATTGATCTACTCACATTTTCATGTTTTCAAACTGCTAGGTTGGCAGGAGCTAGGGCTAACAGCAGGAGCTCACCCCAACCTGCAGCTTTGAACTGCCAACTTTCAGATCAGCAGTTCAGTAGCACAACGGTTTAACCCATTGCACCAACTGTGGCCCAATAATAATTGCAGGAAAGTTGGAAGTCAAATGTTATTTTTTCATGCTCTTTACTGTTGTTTATTATTTGTTATTTTTTTGTTTTTGGATGTTTTAATGTATAAAATATCTTGACAACTGATACAAATTATAAATGGGTTGACAGCAATATCTGAAGTCCCCAAAAATGAAAAATGGGAGATTTTCATCAGGCTCTTTATCTACCATCTCAACATGTATCTCAAGGGGCGTCTACTTGGAAAAAGCTCTTGTTGGCATCAGTTAAAGGTTTGTCCTTTCATAGGGATAATCGCATTGATGAGATAATATCTAGTTTGACCTTAAGTTGCAGCAGCATACAATGAAAAAATTGTATTTGTTGTTTAAAATGGCATTTGGGATTTTAAAAAATAATGTCCTTCTCTTAAAAACTCAGAAGTTTATTTTTTTTCCTATTCTCCAGAGACAGCTGATGGGTCCAGTATCAGTAGTAGGATAAAACAGCCCTGGCTTTCAGTCAGATGTCATCCAAGATTTCCCCCAAGGTGTAGAGCCTGTTTTGGAGATAAGGCATTGGATAGCTCCTTTTACAAGTTAATCATATTGAGAAAGAACCGGCAGCTGCCACTGCCTTTCCCCCTGTGATGTGTACATTCATGATTTCTTTCCTGGTCTGCCTAGTGAATTAAAGACATTCCACTACAAAATTTATTTTGTGCCTCAGTTTTCTCCCAGAGAAAGACCCAAGGCACATTGTAACATGAATGGAAAGGAAACACATCTAAAAACCAACAAGTAACAACATTAAAAACAATGTAAAACAATTAAATGAGGTATTTTAAAGTCACACATTGCAATATTTTGTTATTTGCAAACAGGCCTGCAGCTGCAATGTTATGTGATATGAAATCAAATTGTGTTATGTCAAGTTTGCAGTGATATGATATCAAATTAAAGAAAGTCTGGTGATGCTTGTCAGTTGCTTAGATCATATAAACATCTTTCAAAGAGAAGTCTATGATAAAATAAAGGAGCAACTTAAAAATAGTATCCTGAGGATGTCAGACAAATACATTGACTTAAACCTGTTTATCAAAGCTAATTTTGTCTCTAGATATGCAATTATCTTAATTAGTAATGAACCAGCTTGCATTACTCAATGCATAAGCATATTCATAGCATTAAATCATATTCCATATATTGTATGACTTTATATTGGACCTTTGGGATAAGACACATACACAATGCAATTCAGAGAAATTCAGGTGCAGCTAAGTCCCTTTGAAATTAGGCACATGAAAGCCATATAAGCTGAAGACTATTTCAGAACCATACAGAATAACATGATAAAGTTATTTGAGAATTCATATATTGAAAACATTCATTTGAGAATCCTGGATTAGTTCTACAATATTGGTAAAGTCAAATCAAATACAAAGAATAATATAAATGAAATAAAATATTATATGTAAATTCATAATGTGACAGAGAATTTACTTTAGGAAGGGAAAAAAGCCCTACATGTCTCTACTATATCTAGAGAAATATGCATAGCTATGAAATACATATGCCTGTAAAGTTCCATGGAGGTATCTGTCATCAGGGCACGAGATGGATCTCATGATTGGAAGGGCATCCCTGCACACACATTGCTTTGCACCAGCCACCAACTGAGTGAGTGGCGGACCTCCATGGACTGTCATGGCGTGAGTTGAAGACGTGCAGGAACCAAATTGTAACGGCCTCATCTTGAGTCGTGCCAGCGATGTGACCACCATGGTTGATGCCATGTATCCCACATCTTGACGTGACAGTTGTTCTTGTCCCCAAGGGCCACTGAACACAACGTCACAAATTGGTCGTCTGGGAGGTATGCCCTGTGGGACACGGAATCCAGAGTCATTCTTATGAACTGAGTGGGCTGGAAGTTCAACTTGGTGTAGTTCACTACCAGACCCAGATCCCGGAGAAGTGACAAAGTGAAACAGAGGTCACAGAGAAGTTGACAGCAAGACTGCACTACTACTAACCAGTCGTCAATCTAAGGAAACACAGTAACTCCGCATGTGCAGAGGTGAGCTGCAGCCATAACTTTAGTGAAAACTCTGGGTGTAGTACGAATTCTGAAAAAAAGCACCCAGAAACAAAAAGCATGGACATCAATAATAAAAGCCAGAAATCTATGATGCGCCGCAATGGCGACATGAAAATATGCACCCCGGAGGTCTATGGTGGCGAACCCCACACCTTCCGGCAACAAAGGAAGAATGGTGGTCAAAGTGACCATTCTAAATGTGGGTGGCCAGATATGAATGTTAAGGCCCCTAAAGTCCAAAATGTGCCGCTGACCTTCGCCCTTTTTAAAAAAACTAAAAAGTACCTTTAAAAAAGGCAGTAGAAAAGAAATCGGGATGCAACGGGACAATCATCCCTTTTGTTAACAAAGTGTGCACTTCCTCCCACAAAACCTGTGAGGGCTGAGTGGCCTTAACACAACCTGTCTTTGGCTATGTGTGAAAATCAATAGTGTCACCCTGACGGACTACATCCAAAACCCACCTATCAGTGGTAATGGCTTGCCAAGCCAAAAAAAATTCTGCAAGATGTGAGTCAAAGTGAAAATGCACCCTAGACATAGGCTGATCATCAGGGGCAGGGACACCAAGGACAGACAGAGAAATAGCAACCTGCTGCACCGCCGGGGCCACCACCAGGTGAGAAGAAGAGGAAATGCAGTTTGTGTTAAACCCATCGCTTGGATTTGGGATGGTAGCGACCTTCACATTGCTGGCGAGGTTGGCTCAATGATGGCTGTCTCAATGGCAGGGAAGTCATAGCCTGGGGAAAATATTTGTTTCTGCCCTCCATACGGCTTGCGATTGTATGTGGAAGAAGGCCTCCACCTACTCCTGTTGTAGTGGGTCTTCTGATTGGTATAGCCATACTTATGTGCGGCCTGACACACTTCTTGGCCGTGCTTGAGTTGCATGTCTGTCTCAGAGTTGAAGTGACCATCATCATGCACCAGCAAACTTTCAGCGAGTGTCCTGCCCTCTTCCAACAGCTTAGATGCTCTCAACCACGCATGGCGCCTGATAGCTGAGGAGACTCTGAGCATTCTCCCTGCAGTGTCTGCAGTGTGCTTCACCATGTCCTTCTGTGCTCTGGACAGAGTTAAGGCCTCTTGGAAAAGCACCTTCGCAAAGGCCTGGTGCTCATGTGGAATTGTAGAAACATAGGCTCCCACCTTCTTCCATAAATAATCTTGATATGAAGCCATATTGTCTCCATAGTGAGCCAGGCGGGCCACAAAGCTTGCTCCTGTGTGGACCTTTTTCCCAAGACCATCGACCTTCTTGCCCTGTTTATCTGATGGAGTGTCATGAGTTTTGGCTGAGCATTTGCCCTGCGTCATCTCAGCCACCACAGTGTTGACCTTTGGTGGTTTAGCCAGCCATGGTGCAGGTGTTAAATCAATTTTATAGAGAAAGTCATTTCGTCTTCCTACTGGCGTCACCTGTGGCGGTGCCACATCAGGAGTCTGTTAGTTTAACTAAATGAGGGATTGCGGGCAACACAGTAGAAAGCATAGGTGCCTGTTGTTCATCTGAAGGAAAAAGAAAATTTTCTACAGGCTTTTGTGGAGTTGGCCTGGGCACATTAAGGACATGGGTCAGGCGTGAAAGCATAGCTACAAATGCTGTGGTATCAGGAGTTACCGCAGGCTCCACCTGGTCAGGTGGGTCCTGCTCTGAACGCGACGAAGAAGGTGCTGACCCGGAGAGGGAGGCCAAATCAACAGGCTGGGGGTCATCTCCCAGTAGGAGTGGCTGGGTCTGAGAATGACCCAATGGTGTCATCCTTGTAGGTTGGCTTTGTCATTCAGGGACCAACATAGGCCTAAACACATAGGCCTGCCCCCCTTGGGACCTATGAATTACATCCTCCCTTGGGAGGGCACTTCTGGGAGGCAAAGCCTGTCCCGTCAAAAAGGCCCCAGTCTCCTTGCTGCATTTTAGCGGTGAAACAAACGTTGGGCCAGAGAATGGCAGCGGGCTATGTCCACTCCTAGATGGGGCCGATGGCGAGTGTTGCCCCAGTGGAAGGGGATAACTCATCACCAAAGCCAAGGAGTGCCTTGATGAATATCCCTGCCGGTGTCTCCGTTCTTCATAGCTGGAGGCCCTCCATGCCGGGGCCTTCATCTCCTGCCAGGGCCGAGCCTCAAGTTCCGCTGCCTCAGCAAGCGGCAGGAGCTCCATGCCCTCTCCATGCTAGCGCTAGCCTCCCTCCACATCGGGGAGCATGGCCAAGTTGCACTGTGGCTGCAGCAGAAAAAAAGGAACAGGGGAAGGTGGGCTATAGCCCAAGTCCAAACAGCTGTTTGAGGTTCCGAAATGCTGCACAGGTCCATCGAACTACATGTGTGTGCATTCCACAGAGACCACGAAGAGAGAAATCAAAAGAGCAGAGTTGTGTTTTTCTTCTTTAAAAAAGCCCTCATAGATTCTGAGCTAAAATCAATATGAGACTTTTTTGGACTGCAAATGTGGCTTTAAAACCATATTATTCCCTTTCCGGTGACCTTGGGCATGTACTAAGTAAGTGTTGCATAACATCACAGCTGCGCCAAGAACAAAGACTGCTATGCAAAACAGAGCCCCTGAACTAGAAAGCTGCATGCATGGGCCTGTTGCCACTCAAACTTCCAGGTAAAAACGGCTGCTGTTTTTGCTCACAAAGCCATCATGTGAAAGGTATTCAAGGAGGGGTTAAAGGTTAATTTCCCCATTGAGATCTGCTTGGAAATAGATATATTTTCTAAACTTGTCTGGTAAAAGAAGGGAAGCTGTTCTTTAAACATATTTAAAACTATAAACTCCTGTGATCTGGTTTTCTCAATGCAGATTTGGAATTCAACAAACTTGGCCCAGATCAAAAGGAAGGAAAAGAGCTCAAAATAGAATTAGGCTCAACACCCTTCTATGGTCCCACTGAAAAAGGGTATAAAAGGTAAAAGTTTTCCCCTGACATTAATTCCAGTTGTGTCCAACTCGGGGAGTTGGTACTCATCTCCATTTCTAAGGCGAAGAGTTGGTGTTTGTCCATAGACAACCTCCAAAGTCATGTGGCCGGCATAGAGTGCCATTACCTTCTCGCCGGAGCAGTACCTATTGATCTACTGACATTTGCATGTTTTCAAATTGCTAGGTTGGCAGAAGCTGGGACTAACAGCAAGAGCTCACACTACTCCCTCGGTTCGAACTTTTCGGTTAGCAAGTTCAGCAAGTTAAACCCACTGTGCCATCGAGGGCTACATGTTATCCAATACTGCCCTTCAATATCAGAATTATTTCCTTTGTGAATTATTACCCAAAGGACTCTTTCTCAAAATTGTTTGCAGCTTCAAAAACTGATCTGAGTTGTTACTAAAACAACACCAAAATGTGGATTATTTAAATACCAGAACAATAAATGTGTAAGGAAATAACACAGTCTTTATGGTTATGCACCTACTGCAGAGGGTAGATTTGTGCATTGTCCGTTGTACAACCTATAAATAAACTTCCTGGGTTAATATAAGAGCAAAATTAAGCTCCTCTAGGTTTTGCTGTTACTGCTAAACAGAAAGAGCACGTGTGCCAAAAATGTTATGCAAGCAGAAATAGTTACATTCAATCAAGATCAGGAAAACTTCTCTGCATGTTTAGTTGAAGATCATGGTATCAGTCATTTCACAGGAGACACACCCAGAGTTCCTTTCCACGTTGGTTTCTACTTCCTTTAATCTTAGGAATAGTTACATATCAAAAGATTAATTCCACTTATTTTTTTAAAAAACAGCAAGATTTGGTCCAGTATAAAATGTTATCCAAAAATTGAAAATTGAAATCAATTGAGCTGGTCTCCTAGAAATGTCATCAAACAATCTAGGTTGCTTTCAAGCGGATACTAAGAGTTCTCCCCTGGAGGGATTCTACTCACAATGTTCCTATGTCTCAGAGTCCATTGAACTCATACTTTTTGTAAATGATTAGCACTAATTATCTTAGACATGACACGAAGCTTATACATTTGCTCAAAAGATACTCCTGTACCGTAACCAGTAAATGTGTTGATCTTATGTTCTCTCATTTCAAATGGGGTCATATACGCAATTCTAGCTATAATCAAGCTCTAAACCTTGTAGTCACAAAACGACTACATTCAAACACAAGGATGTTATGGAACTATTCATGTTTTATGAACTTTGTGTAGAATAACATACCAGTAAAGGTCATACACTGGAGTTTTCCTCAAAATAGCAAGATTTTAATTAATTGCTTGTTGTTTTGAAGATTGTTTAACAATGTTTGCTGTTGAGCCTGGAATCACATTAGTTCCTTAAGCCAGCATATTGGTCTGTTAGTTTAACAGAGTGACTTTTTGGAAGAGCACATGGTGAGAGGGGGCACCAAAGAAAGTTGACCTGGCAGTTCCCTGGGACCCTTTCACCCCTTACACCATATTGCAGTCTATGCTGAAGGAGTTACACCGATCTACCGGATCACAACCAGAGACACTTTATAGATTTAGAAAGGGTCTGCATAGTGAGGGGGTGTGGAGGAAAGGGTCTGCACAGTTAGGGGGACACAAGGGAAGGGTTTGCGTGATGAGTGGGTGTGGGAGAAAGGGTCTGTACCCCAGGAGAATAGTGCTACTGTCATTGCGGCTGCTGGCAGGAGTGGGAAGAAGGCCCAGCCACAGAGCCCAAGCCTAAGAGAGGTTTTGCCTTCTGCCTTAGCAGGAGCCCCCTTTCCCTTCACACAATGCCTTCTTTTCTGGGCCCACATTCATTCACTCACTCCCACACTCATTTGGAGGGGTAGAGCAGGAAAGAGGAGAAAGGAGGAGTAAAGAAGGAGGGAGGAGGGAAAGTCCCCACCGCTCACACCTGGAGGGGAGGAGGGAAGCGCGGAGCCTTTCAATATGCTTCCCAGAGCACTCTTTAAGAACCACTACCCTAGAACATAATAGGTTTGTGAACATATTTGGATGACATTGGAAATGTCATCATAGACATAACATGAAACTTATGAATTTGCTCAAAAGATGACTAGCATACACTTCTTTACTATATCTGGTAAATGCATTGGTTGATCCGATGTCCTACTGTTTCAAATGCGGACACACATACACATACAGATCTATACATAATCACTGGGTTGTAAGTTTTTTGGGATTGCTATGTTCCAGAGGCATTCTCTCCTGATGTTTTGCCTGCATCTATGACAGGCATCCTCAGAAGTTGTGAGGTCACAACCTTTGAGGATGCCTGCCATAGATGCAGGCAAAACGTCAGGAGAGAATGCTTCGGGAACATGGCCATACAGTCCAAAAAACTTACAATAGCCCAGTGATTCTAGCCATGAACAATATATCTATAATCAAACTCTAAACCTTGTAGTCACAAAAGAAAATTGTTTTTTTTAACTGGCATGTTTTTAATAACTGTTTATTTAATGTTTGGTTTAATGAAGTTGTTGAATGTTTTTATAATTGTGATGGGGCTGAATGGTGCTTGCTGTGAGGCCATCCTGAGTCCCCCCCTCGAGGGTGAGAAGCACGGGATACAAGAGTACGAAATAAAAAATAAATAAATTTATCCAAATACAAGTATGGTTTCCAAGTATTCATGCTTTATGAATTTCATGTAAAGCAATATATATGAGCATGGATGAGCATGCAGAGATGCTTCAGCAGATGTGTGAGAAAGTATTCCCTGAAGAAAGAAAAATCCCATCACTAGAATATCTAATATTATGGCACCGGGTATATTTAACCTGGGGTCATTATGTCATTACTTAACTGATTTAATAAAAGGGGTTGAATGTCAGTTGTAAAACTTTCTAGACACCGCAGTGACAGGATATGACAACTCTTCTGTTGAGATTACCATGATAATTTTGGTGTGTCCCATATCCAGTTATAATTGCCCTATTTGACATTTTACAACTTATAACCAAAAAATCTGAAACATTTTCCCATATAAAACAGTTTATTATGCAATCATTTTAAAACACACATTCTCACCCGTCATTCTAAAAAGATTGTTTAAATTTAAAATTAACATTCAGCATTCGTTTCTTCATATAAAGCACATCAGTAAGCTAAAATAGATCAAAATCAACTTTGATATCATTTTTAAAAAAAATATTAACTATCTATTTGTTAGTAAGTGAACTACTAAATATTGTACTTCTTATTTTGCAAATTAAAGACTAAGATTTATACCCAACACATTCTTGTCAATTTATTAAATAATAAATAGTCAGAGCATGGCTCATCTTCTGGTTTCAGTTTATGCAACAGATTGTTTTAGTGCCATATATTTAAAAAGGAGCCTTCAAAAAACTATCACTGCAATTCAGTCTTGACTAAAGCTTTCTAACCACATGGCTATCGTCATGATATAAGCCTCTGTATATGTCCAAAGGTAATTACAAAGCATTTCCTCATTCCCATTAACAATATATTTATTATATACATACAAATACGCATGCCTTTATATACAAGCACACATCTGATACAGGTGAGGCATTTCTAATTGGTGTAAAGTACAGTCTAAACATACCTCTACAGAAGGTGAATAAACCCATCAAGCTTGAAAACCCACCAGGCAAAACCTCTATACACACAGCCAATGCTACAATGCGTCTCCCATTCCAGGTAACCAATGAGAAGACAACAAGCAAAACCCCTCATTATCCACATATGAACACAAAGTCTTTGCCTTATCGGCTTATTCCTTCAATAGGCCAAGTTTTTTAAGAGCCTCCCTTCTGTGCTCCTCAGCAACTCCCTTTGGGGTGAATTTTACACTAGTGCAAGGTGGCCTGGGCAGCATGGAGGCAGGCTGAAATGGGTAAGATCTTCGCTTGTCATTTTTGTCCAGTTCATCATTATGCACTTTGTTTTCCTTTAGATCCACAAAGTCTTTCCCCATGCCAAGGGAAGCTGGGCGCGGCCGGGTATTCCTGATGAAATTGGGTGTAATCTTTTCAAAAAAGGACATTTTTCCAGGGGAACTACTGTTCTTAATGTTCTGGTCCTCAGTGCCAGGACAAACGTAACTACTCAACCCCACACCTGAACGCTCCAGCGTGTTGGATTTGAAAATTGTCTGTTTGATACCTGGGATGTTTTTCTCTTTTGGATAGATTTCTTCCTCACCTATCTGGGCATGCTTCTGGTCAGGTTTCTTATTATGAGTGATGTTTTCTGTATGTACATTCTCTCTACTGTAAATCCTAGATGTCTCTCTTGATTTTGAAGAAGCAGAGGTTTTAGTCACATGGTCCTCTGGATCTTTCTCATTATCCAGTGGGAGCCCCAACTTCTCAAGGGCTTCTCTCCTGGCTTGTTCCTGTTCTTTTTGGGGAGAATGTACCTTCTCTATGGAAAAGTCACCAGTTGCAGCTCTAGGTCTGCCATTGGCTGTGGACAGCACTTTCAGCTTATGGTTTGGATCAATGTTGTATGACACCACATTACTTCTGCTGGTTTTCAATATAATATTTGGTGGCAGTTTTCTGGGCTTTGGAGCAGTGGGAGGACCTTGTTTAGGACTGGAATCTAGGGATGTTTCTTCCTGTGTAGGTTTTTGATCATTTTCTTGAACATCCGACATATTTTCAAAGCTCTTCTTGTTTCCTTTAGGAGACACAGATTTCAAAGTGATTTCTTTTCCTCTTGCTGGGTCTGCCTTCTCCAGTGAAGGTTGCTGCTGGGTTGCTTCAGATCTTTCTACTTGATCAACACTCTTTTTACCCTCAAAGTGAGGAGGTAACACACTTTCTGTCTGGGAGTCCTTGTTAAGAAATGGTGACTCCTGATCTCTTTTGGAATAACTCTGCTTGTGGTCTTGAAATGGTTCAGGAGGTAAAATAACCACAGATTCCAAATCTGAAATCTTTGTCTTGACCTGGTCATTTGATATGTCCAGTGTCTCATTTTTAGGAGGCTCCCATGAAGTCAGGTATATTTGTGGAAGATCTTTCTGATTCTCAGTTTTCGAACTTGTTGCCTCAACCAGGGAAGTGTTGGCTGTTTTCAGGACACTTTTGGCAGTGGTATTCCTTGGAAGGCTACGATGGCCTGGACTTGGGATGTCAACAGGATCAGAAACAGATCTGTTGCCATTTATTTCAATTTTTCTGTTATTTATGAGATTCTCACGATCTAATCCTACACATTGAGAAAAGAAAGGGGTGCGAAAGAAAGAGAAAAATAATGAGTAATGTCCCTTACATTTTCTATTTTATTTTATATACTACAAGCACCTCAGCAAGAAGGGAAGTAGCAACATTGCTTAAGAGAGGAAAATAATCAGCAGGGAGAAATGTGGGCTGCAGAAGAAGAGAAGCAGTCTCAGTTCTCATATGGCACTGGCATTGAGAGGATGCATTATATTACATACACTTGATGGGGTCTGGATGAGAATGGAAAAAGTAAAATAGAGATAAAGAAGATTTCAAGAAAAAAACATGAGCACATATTTTGAGCCAAGAATGAAGTTTCCCCAAAAGCATGCCTGATTCAAATCACTCACTCACAGGATTTTCTTACAAGCTTACCTTTGGGAATATCTCTTGTAGGCCACGTCCTTGGATGCTTAGAAGTTTCTGCTTCATCAGCAGAAAGCCCACTGTCGGCCTCAGTATCCAAGGAATCTAATGTCTCTTCAAGGAACATAAGACATTCCTTCTCCTCCACTGACAGGTAGTCATAGCCACTGTCATTCTTCAAAAAAGAAAGAAAACACTCTAAGACACAGGAAGAAGGTGAAATAAAAGTTTGTCTCATTTAGTTTAGCTTCATCCAGGTATGCCTATTGAATTCGAACTACTGATCTCTCGGTCAGCAATCCTGCTGGCACAAGGGTTTAACCCACTTGCATGGAAAAAAAACCCTTGCATGTGGTTCTCAACCTTTGATCCTCCAGTTGTTTTGGATTTCAACTCATAGAAATCCTAACCAGCTTACCAGCTGTTAGGAATTGTGGGAGCCGAAGTCCAAAACACCCAGAAGACCAAAGGTTGGGTTTCACTGATTTAAAAGATACTCATTCAGATTAATTTTAATAGAGTAATATACTGAAGATCCAACTGGTATAAAAATCTAATTCATAACTAGAGTGAAGCCTTGTAGCAAATCACACATTAAGGCCCTTCTTGCACCTTCTAAAGGCAGGCCACTTTGGAGAGATTTATTTTAGAGGCATCAAGTAAGGTTGAGCCTACACAATAGAGGAAATACTGTGTTCGTATTTAATTACATGCATAAGTTCACTTCAGTCGTGTAACAGAATGAATGCATGGGAGGTCAGTAAAGAACTATAATTTGTGGTTAACACATAGGCAGTAAGCCTCAATTCAAACAGGAAGTGACTTTCTTAGCCTTACCATATATGTATGAATGACACAAAACGGGCACTATGAACTAATGAACATACCCACATACTCAATGGGCAGAAATCTACTCCACCCTTAAAATTATAGACTTAAAACAGGGTTAGGGAAAACTGGCCCTCCAGATGTTTTGGATTACAAACATCTCCTTCCTTTACCATTACCCAGACTAGATGGTGTTGATAGAAATTGTAGGCCAAAATATGTGGATGGTTGAGGTTTACTAGCTCCTATGTTAAGCTACAGGCATTTCAGCATATGTACTTTAATAATACAACTTTGTAAGTACAAAATACTGTATGTCTGTTACTCGCACATACTCTAGCAAAAAGGAATTCTTCGCATGGTCATGAGAAAGAACCTTATTACCTTGCAGATTGGTCTAAAATGTCCTGAGTTTCCTGTTATTATGGCACATTCCCCAAACTGCATTCTCTAGACCAGGGGTCCTCAAACTTTTTAAACAGAGGGCCAGGTCACAGTCCCTCAAACTGTTGGGGGGGGGATTATAATTTGGGAAAAGAAACATGAATAAATTTCTATGCACACTGCACATATATTTGTAGTGCAAAAAACCCACTTAAAAACAATACAATAATTAAAATGAAGAACAATTTTAACAAATATAAACTTATTAGTATTTCAATGGGAAGTGTGTGCCTGCTTTTGGCTGATGAGATAGGATTGTTGTTGTTGTTTTATGCTTTCATGTCGTTTCAGACTTAGGTTGACCCTGAGCAAGGGCTGACTAAATGAACTTGGAGGGAGGTATCCGGCTCCCGGGCCTTAGTTTGAGGACCCCTGCTCTAGACTATTTCTGTTCTTTCTTCCCTTCTGGGAAAATTAAGTTTGAAAATCAATATACACTTAATGCTACAAAACAAACCCAAGAAGACATACTTGTTGTGTGTTATTCTTTTTCTAGATACAGTATCTTCACTAGTATTGCAGCTGAACACAGAATAAAAACAACCACACTTATATCACCTCTGCCTTTATTACAGAAAATGAAAAACAGCTACAACATTCATGCTCATGGCAGATGTGCAGGTCAGAGCTCTTTCTTTTGTGGCATTATTGTCAATCCTATGCACTCCCTGGGATTAGGGGCACAGGAGCCCCGCAAAAGTGAAAAACCATGAATACATTTTTTGCTAAACTTTGCTTAAGAAAAATCTCTCTAAGGATCTCTAACTTCTCTGGCACAACTCCACTAGAAGTTGACTATAGAAATTCAATGGAGGACCAGAGATTCCTAGAGAGATGTTCTCAATAGGAATATTTAGGTCCTTCAGCATGTCTTCATGTTCAACCTTCAGCAGAATTTGACCACAGAATTGCACTGGAGGAATCCTATGGTCAAATTCTTCTGAAGATTGATCATAGTCATGACCTTTGTAGTCTCTTCCAGCTCTGTGATTCTATGACATAGATGAATAATCAAATCTGCAAAAGTCAAAACTGCAAATGTGGAGGGTCAACTATAAATACCTATAAGACTTCCCTACATTTTAGTTCATGAAAATGAAAAATTAAAATAATATTTACCATTTCGGATGAACTGGAGTTGTTGCTGATCATACTGTCAGAGCTGCCTGCACTGCCAACAACTGTTGCAGGATCTGGGTCAGAGGTTTCTACCCACAAGTCCTTTTTAGGCATATCACGGGTAGGATATGGAAGTAGCAGGAATGACACAGGAATTCTGGAAGTGAACCATATAAAAATGAATATATAATTCACCATAAAGATAGAGAATCCTCAATGAATTATGATTGAACTCTTCAAGCAGTTAAGGACAGACAAGAGTCAAGAGTAAAAACTGACAGAAATAGAGTCAATTGTTCAGCAACTTATGCACCTTTTTCCGTGATAAGTCTTACATGAGTGAATTTTTCTTTCTAGGGGGAGATTTCGTGTTACTTCCTATTGTCTCACCCCTGCTTTTAACTATGAGTCATATGTAAGTCTGATGTTTGTAACTCAAGAACTGCCTGCATAGTAAAGCCTTTGACTGTGTAGATTCTTTAAAAAATTGGTGCACCACAACATGTAATTGTTTTGATTTATAGCTTGTATTTAGAACCGAAAGCTACTATTAGTGCAAAATTTGGGAGAAACCAGATTGGGGAATCAGGCAAGGATGCGTTTTATCACTATCTGTTTAACTTGTACATTGAATGCATTATATATAAACCAAGATAAGACTTGGAAGAAGGAGACATGATAATTAGAGGAAGGAACATCAACAATTTAAAATATGCAGGTGGCATCATAAAACCAGCAACAAAATAGCAACGCCTTGGAATTATTGCTAAAGAAAGTCAAGAAAGAAAGACTTGCAGTTGAACATTCTTTTAAAACCCCAAAATAATGACCAGACCACAGATTATTCATGCAACTTTGTAATATATTATGAAGACATTGAAATAGTTCAAGATTCATCATACCTTGGTTCAGTTGTTAATTATAATGGAGTCTCATTTGTTAAGAATAAGAAAACTAGCACTTAGAAGGGCAGCTATGAAAGAACTAAACACAGGATCCTGAAGTGTCAAGCTATATAACTGAATGCTTAACTTAGAATTGTCACTGGAAGCATATTTCCAGTTTCTATATACCAGTATGGGAAAATTGGACAATGAAGAAAGATAATGGGAAGAAAATCAACTCACCTCAAATGTGATGCTGGAGAAGAGTTCTATGGATACCGTGGACTGCTAAAACTGATCTAACCAACCAACCTAACAAATAGGTCCTAGAACCAATACAACCTAACCCTTCCTTGAAGCCAAGATGACTAACTGAGACTGCTATACTTTGAACATATCATTTGGGGACAGGACCCACTAGAAAAGAGAAGGTAAAAGGCAGCAGGAAAGAGGAAGACCGCATTCCAGATGAATAGACTCAATCAAGGAAGTCACGGCTCTGAGTTTGCAAGAGATGAATAGGGCAGTTGATGACAGGGTGACATAGAGGCTTCTCATTCATAGGGTCACCATAATTCAAAGTTGATTTTGCCACAGTCAATAACAAAGGCTGGATGACAATGCTTTTGCCCTACAGTTCCCATCAACCCTAGCTAACATAGCCAACAGTAAGATATTGTAGAGCACACAGTCTAAAACAGCTATAGGTCTATAGTTATCCATTTACACCTTTATTTATATCCCACCTTTCCCTCAGACTGGGACTCAAAGCACTTTTCAAAAAGCAGGAAATTAGAAAAAGAAGCATGAAAGCATCAATTCTTGACCTCAGTGCTAAAGTATTCTCATTTCTACAAGCCTCATAATGGCATCTTCACAAGAATACATTTATGTACATGTTATATTTTTAAATGATGGAAAAATGAGTGATGTTCTTACCACTATTCTACTGAGGCATTACATGTCCCTGGGAGGTACACATATTGTGTTCGGAGTATGCTAATTGGATGCGGATTACTGAAAAGCAACAGCCCAAGAATCATTATCTAGCAGCCCGAAGTGCCTGTGCCAAGATACTAACCCCTGTTTCTTAGCACAATGCTGGTCCATGAATTGTTGTTTATTCATTCAGTCGCTTCCAACTGTTCTTGGCTTCATGGACCAGCCCATGGATTATGCTACATATTTCCCTAAAAGGTTTGTTTGTTTGTTTGTTGTTATTGTTGTTTTGCAGAGAACTGATTCTTGATGTCATGATTTCAGATCACCAGTCCACAACAAAGCAATTCCCATTCCAAGCCAGTGCTACAGCCAAATATTATATAGTACAAACAGACCGTATAGCCCAGTTGGAGCAGAATAATTATCATCTTATCACATAGCACCAGCAGCTGTACATAGAACTTTCCTCTTTCATAATCTCTTTATAATTGCACTTCCTTCTCACCCATGAATAATCCTAGAAGCATGGGAGAACGGTAACATTGACATTGGTTCTGGTTCTGCTCTTCAAAATATTATTACTAACCCTCAACATTTTACTTATGACTAGCTAAGTACAGAGAAGTGTATATCACTTGGACCATTGAGGTAAAAGCTGACAAAACAGCTCTGCTGACTTCTGTTCTCACCTCCAGTATAATTTCCTAGAGGTTTATCCTTCATGGCAAATTTAACCTCAGTTTGATCACAGGCAGAAATCTGCATACCAAAAACAACTAGAGAAAATCAATACTTCAAAATGAAGACCAAAGGTGGAAGGCAATTATGAAAGTTGTGGGGAGATTCCTGCAAAAACAAAATAAAAAATAACATAAAATAAATTGCTCTTAAACACCACTGGGGGAATGATGACATTTTCACTAAGCTTGAGACTTTAAAAAAAGACCTCTCATGTCTGCCCAAGAGTCCCCATGTCCCCTAGAGCATTTGTGGACTAAATATTGTTTTGAAATAATTTTGCAAAACATATTTTGATCCCTCGTGTGCCAAGAGGCTTCCATGTGTGGTGGAAATGGCCCTCCTACCCCTAGAGTGCATTTGGGAACATTCTGGGGGTCACGGAACTGGTCCTGGAGGGCCACATGAAGCCTGCAGAACACATTTTGCCTTCCCCTGATGTAGATGTAGATATAACTTATGGTGTATATAAAGGAATGCCTATAATTTCCTTAAGCCAACAATATATAAGAAATATTTGATGCTTTGTTAGGCCCACATTTCTTTCAATAAAATACATTATTTTGGGTTAAGAAAGAGAACAAAAAGAATCAGTTGATACTAATTGATGTTGATTATAAAATATGTGCAGATGGCCAAAAGGCTTCAAGGTTGTCAGCAGCTATTAGTAATGCACTTATTTGTTTTGGACAACAGCCAGGGTGTGACTTTATCTGGCACATAATTGACATTCTTTATGTCAAGGAGAATGTATTTAAAAAGACAGGACACAAACATATATTCTGTATAAAATTCAAAAGAAACACATGCAAAATTCTGTATTTAGCCCTCAAAAACCAAATGCACAGAGTAGATTTGATGTTGGCTCAGCAATTTCCTGTGTGAAAAAGGACTGAGGTTATTTTTGAGGACAAATTTAACATGAGCCAGCAGAGCAATGCTGCTGCAAAGAAGGCAATGCTACCTTAGCCTTCCAACTCTATGTTTTTATGATTCCAAATATTATCAGGAAGAAAATTCTTTTACACAGCACCTTCCAAGGGAGCTCCTCCTTTGTTCCTGCTGATTTTTTTTACTGCATAATGAAAATGATTCTAAGATTCACCATACCAAATCGGAAAAAGGACTACAGCAGCTGCTATGACAAGTCTGCAAGCAGTCCACAACACACGTCTGCTCATATCCCCAAGCAATTAATAAGGATGCAACCATCAGGATTAGTGCCTATTGACAGTCTTATCCTTCCCCAGATAGCTCCTTTCCTCCAGGCAAGAGAAGAAAGTCAGAACGTATTGTTTAAAAAAAAACACCATGATGTTATATGCGCTGGTGGCCTTCATTTCTAGAAGTTACTGCTGTAGACATTTCAGGATGTCTTCTTGACCAATTTCTTTTCCTCGCATGTTACATTGCCCTTGGTTTCTATTATTTAGCTTATGTACTCCCTCTTGTGTGCAGGTTGTCCTCTCTGTTCCATAGTTTTCTGTAACTTACTTCTACATTATGTCCTCATTAAAGTCAACATATGATCATCATACCTAATCTGAAATTCTTTACAACCTTGATGTAAAAACCTATGCTGAATCATACTTTCAGGGCATTTATCTGTAATGAGCCCCATGGCAAATGTAATACTAAACTGCAGCCATCATACTAAATAAGAGGGAAAGGAATTCAAACATAAGGGAGGATAAAGAGAGTAGATTCGATGTTCAATGAAGTTCCTTCCAACTCTATGATTTGATTAAAGGGAGTCTACTTTTCTGCACCACATCTCTGATGTCTAATCCTATTGTGACATTTGTCCATCTTTTGACTTTGTTCAAATGTGTAATGTCAGTCAGCTCATTCCTCCATTTAGCCCCTGTGTCCCTCAGCTTCTCACCGGTAATTTAAAGTTATAACCCCAAGCAACACAATATACAGGTGTAAGAATGTTTTCTTCTTCTTCCTCCTTATTTATGATAAGGGTCAAATGGGACTCTCGCTTAAGGTCAAGCAAGTAATCTCAGGACTATGTGACAAAACCCATGGTAGAGGTAAGCATTACACCTATCTTGGCTCACTTCCTACCACTCCCTCTCCATTGTTTGTATGGCCCTGTGAGGATGTGGTCACAAGCATTTTATAACCAGTAAGACATGTTTCAAGCTCCACTCGTCTCCCCATGTCACATTCTAGAAATTCATCCACCAAGAGCAGGGCTACTCCTCTTAACATGGCTAACTGGTATTTAAGTTCAGCATTATTGTCTATGCTGTGAGGTCAGCTAAAGCACCTAAGGGTGTGTCTCTTCAAAAATCTACCTAAACAATTGTACCAATACATCTAAAGGGGGAACCATTTTAACACATAGAGGCGCATCTGTGCTAATTGTAAGATAGAATACTTTGTGACACTACGCTCCTATAAAGCTATTATAGAAGTGGTTGTGTTTTTTCAGAGGCTGTGTAAATATAATCTCTAGTGCAGGCACTCATTCTGCAAGAACATGTGCATCCCCACCTTTTTTCTTTGGTGGGTACAGAGTTAAGTGTCCACTGCACTATGACTAAGCTCAAAGCCTCATTGCCTATTTTGCAACTCACTTCCCAAATGGCAGCTCCAGTGCCATGTTCACATATATTTGCACTATGCCATAGACTCTTGGCCATCATGTTAATGATGATGTAACAGACTGCTTCAACTGAGCTCTAACAATCCTTGGTAAGTTGGAATGGAAAGAAATGTTAACATTTCATATGAAAAATGGCAGGAAAACCTGATGGGGGAGAATCTTGCATGAATAAGAATCTTCGGAATCTGAGGCATATTTTTGCAAAGAAAAAAAATCTATATATGGATATTTGTCAAAGAAAGCAGAACTTTCTGCAGATATGGTACTTATAGAAAGCATCTCATGCAAAAATTTGCATCTTTCCACACAGAAAGTGCTGTTTTCTGTACAAAGAACCCAGATGTGGATTTTTCACACAATACATCCAAAACAGTCCTCGCAAACATCACAGAATGAAGAACATTATCACTGCCAGGAGAAAAGTGGTCAAATTAATCATTGTTGAGCATCAGAATCAAATTTAGGAAGACTGACATCCCTATGTGTAAGTAGATCTAACATTTTTAACCTACTGTAATACTATGTGAGGAGCATTGTGGAAATGTAAATGCCAACAGTCCCAACCTCTGATGATATAAAATGGAGAGCAAGTGGGGAAGGTGTCAGTAATGCACCAAGCTAGAGGTCCAGCACTTTTTTCCCCAAGGATACCAGGCACCAGTCCTACCCGTGTATTCATGCCAAAGTATCCTAAATAGGTAACTGTGTCAAATATAATCCCACTTCCAATTAGAGACTGGCAGTTGTCCATTGTACTTAGCTGCGTTCCTGTTCTCATGGCAGAGAATAAGGTGGTGAAAAATATGTATTTAGTAGAGTCTTTGTCATCAATGCTACAGGACCAAAATGGGCAAAAGCCAAATTGATCCTATCATTAGGCAACAACCTCAGGCAAAAGGTAATAAGGGCTGTGGTGTTGGCCTCCCAGGTAATTCTCCAGCTATTTTCCTCTACTGGAGAATAGAGTTGTATAAGCCTAAAGTTGACATTCTAGCCAGCCAGATGGACCTCAACCAGAATCTAGGCTTTCTACCTGAAGCTCATTTGGACCACTAGTTGGGCAAGATTCCAAGCATTCATTTTCCAAAATATAATAAAATCTCTAAGTCTGCTGGAGTTGCGCTATGAGCTATAGACTATCCCATAGACTGTTGGCCATCATGTTAAGTGCCACACTATTGTTTGAAGAGAAACAAGCCTTTAAGGGTTTAGTCAATAATTGAAATCTCACAGCTTCACAGAGATTTAAAAAGCAGAATGAACATCTGCTAATGCCCTGCAGTAAAAGTTGCAATTTGAAGGGAAATTATCTCTGTTTTTGAAGACATTTTATAGATCTGCAAGTAAAAGGTGATAAAGTTCTTGGGTGAGAAGATTTAACCCTCCCTTTACTTATCTTTAAATGCAGTAATCCCTTGCTATCCACTGGGCTTGGATTCCAGGACTGCTCATGAGATGCTCAAGTTCAATTATTTAAATGCTGAAGTAAACTGGGCTCCAGAGAGAGCGGTATATTAAGTCGAACGAATAAATAAATAAATAAATAAATACATAAAAAATAGCAGAATCAAAGTTTGAGCAAAATAAAACAGACATAAACATGTTGTAGTTAAACCAACACAGGGTTAAAGTGTCAGATATTTTTAATAGCAGGGGAAATTATGTATGTTATAAGTCACACTTCTCAGGTCTCCCACTTCTTTGATGACTACCTACAGTCCTCATAGTTCATAGGGAAGGATAGATTTTTTTCCAAAAAAACAAAAATACATTGTTGTGGACCAAACTCGTCACAATGCAAAGTGTTGGGCCATAGAAACCTACTGTGTGACCTTGGCAAATCACTCTCTTTTAGTCTCACTGGAAGGCAAGAACCATCCCTCTCTGAACAAATCTTGCCAAGTAAAACCCCATAATAGGGTTGCCATAGATTGGAATTGCATAAAGATACTCAGCAACAAAGGGATTTGTAGATTACAACTACATCAATAAAATAATGTATTGCATCAATTATCAGATTATTATACATATGTTTGGGTGGGAAGACATACTCAGTTGGTAAATGGAAAATGCAAAAACTATAACTATTGATCATTATGCCAGTTGTAGTAATTTACAAAGACTTGGAAACCAACACGGGCACATTAACATAGATAAGCCAATTACACTTTTTTATTGTAATGAACAATTTGTTAGGACAAAGAGAGTGATACTTGAATATTTTTAGTTGAAATATTTAATTCGCATCCTGGAAGGAACTCATACCTTGCTTTTTCCCCTGTAATTCCTGCTGTTTGCCCTCATTTTATTCTGCATTTTCCCCCTGTGAATCAGATAATAGTGTGTTACTCACAAGACCCTCTGTGGTGTTTTCATAGCTACTTAGAGTTTCCTTGTGGAGAGAAAAAGTGGGGTAGAAATACACACAATAATAATTTAATAGATATTTTACAAAATTTTGCCATGGGTTTTTTAAAAAGTACAAACGTTCCTGCACACATACACATCCTTATGACAAGAAATGAAAAAGATACCACTGAATACATTTATGTCTTACAATTATTTTTATTTTTAATCTATACTGCATCAGAAATGTACATTGGGCACTTACAAGGTTTTTCCCTCCCTGTTTACTCCATCAAAACCTCTGCAAGGTACCTTTGACTAAAGGCGCTTCCACACAGCCCTGTATCCCAGAATATCAAGGCAGAAAATCCCACAATATCTGCTTTGCACTGGGTTATCTGAGTCCACATTGCCATATATTCCAGTTCAAAGCAGAAAATGTGGGGTTTTATTCAGCTGTGTGGAAGGGGCCTCAGAGATGTTGACTGGTCCAAGGTCATCCTGTCTTGTTTCAAGTTTCGCACATTAACTGTTAGACTTTAGTGGTCCTCTCAGATCTTAAAACACAAATGCAACAATTAATGTGCTTAAGTTATATTATATAGAAATGTACATAAGATTCTATTTGAATATATATACATTTTCATAAAATACAAATTAGGTTATCTGGATTTGGAGAACTAGAATATGTTGGGGGTTGTGCTATCCCACTATCCAGTTAGCTCTTGTATTTGAATCAAGAGTGGAGATACTATCTTGTCTTTCACTTTGTACAGAAAAATAGCACATCTATAAACATTGTAACAGCAGCAAGAAATCCAAACTAGATAATTAAATTATAAGAAAAAAACATAATTGCTCCCTTTTCTAAATACATATACACCAAAGTTAGGTTTCAGTAAATAATTTAGAAGGGAATAACATTAAAGGAGACCGAGTCTCAAGAAACTGTCTTAATTCCATATCACCGAGGACACAACATTCATATCAGTTTTCCCCCTACATAGAGGAGCACAATCTCCTAACCGTACCATCAGTCTGCTCTTGCCACCTGTCCATAACTAGGGAACGAGCTTTCTTGGCAGCGGCACCTGTACTGTGGAACGCACTCCCAGAGGATGTTCGTGCGATCACAGATCTTATTCCCTTCCGGAGGGCATGCAAGACCACTCTCTTTAGACTTGCCTTCAATTAAAACCCGGAAGCTAAATCTGCCTGCCTAATCACGGTTTTAAATTGAATTTTATGTAATTTTAATGTTTTTATGTGCATTGTTATTGTTGTTTTATGTATGCTGTGTGATCCGCCCCGAGCCTGCAGGGAGGAGCGGAATACAAAATCAAACAAACAAACAAATAAATAAATATTCTTCCTTTCCTGTGTTGGAGATTGCATATGTATTTTGATAATTTTGTATTCATTATGTGGTGGCTAATTAGGCACCTTTTGTGACAGTGTCGCCAGAAAAAACTGTCAAGGACTGACAAGGACTGAAGAAGGAAGAGAGAAGTGGAAGTCAAACACACTGCCATCCATCATTTCACAGGATATGAGGATGTGTAAACATACTAGTGTAAACATGAGGCTCTGCCACAGCTTTTGCTTCTTCACATGCACCCACCTAGTTGTCAGTGTAAGCTCCATCCAGTTGCTTCAGAGCCATGGGGCAATTTTCCTCTTGGTCCTCATGAGAAGTTTGGTGTTATGACCCTACATGATTCATCATGATACAGCACTTCAATACGGTTATTGTTTAATTAGCGGTTATGTGTATGGTTAATTGTCAGTCTACTGTGTGGTATATAGCAGGGGCCCTCAAACTTGTTAAACAGAGGGCTACTTCATGGTCCTCCAGGCTGTTGGGGGACAGACTATAGTTTGAAAAAAATGAATTTCTATGCACACTGCACATATCTTATTTGCAGTGCAAAAAAAACCCATGAAAGAATGATACAATATTTAAAATGAAGAACAACTTTCGCCAACATAAACTTAGTAGTATTTCAATGGGAAGTGTGGGCTAGCTTATGGCTGGTGAGCTAGTCAAGTTAATTAGGACTCTTGTTGTTACTATGTGTCTTCAAGTCGTTTCAAACTTAAGAGTGACCCTAAGTCCAAAGTTTAGGGTGGGGCCAGGTAAATGACCTTGGAGGGCAACATCCAGCCCATAGAACTTAGTTTGGGGGTCCCTGGTTTAGAGAGAATGTGAGATCAGTGAGGGTGACTTCAGCTTTGGGTTCAGGTTTCCAGAGGGGAAGAGGGCATCCTTAGCGGTTGACCTGGACCATTTCTCCTCTAAGTCTATGAGTTTGAGGGGGAAATAACCATTCACAGTAATAGTTGGCCAGTCAAGCTTGATTACCAGGTGAGAAGTATCACTCCTAGGACACATCTGAGGCAGAGATGTTCTGCATCCCTGTTGCTCCATATTTTGGCCATGTTTTGTTTCCCTACTGCAATATCCTTGCAAATAGCAAAAATGGCCCTAAGTTAATTAACCAAATAGCTTTTCCTTCAGAATGAGTGCACAATTTAAATGTTCCTTTTAGACTAAAATATATTTTTAAAATCCTTTATAGAAACATCAGCTTTATAATATTTACCCAGAACAAGGAAATGGCCATCACTAGGGGAACATAGAGAACTATTTCAGAAGGAAGACATTGTGCAATACAGATTTACACAAAAACATGGCAGAGCCTCATCTTTTAAGAAATGTGTAACTTCACTTTCAAAATTAAAACATGTAAAGTAAGTTAAAGGTTTTGATTAAGAAAAGCTTGATCACTTGTTAAGCAGTACAAGTTACAGTAATTATTTTTCATGTCAGGAGTGACTTGAGGAACTACAAGTTGTTTCTGGTGTGAGAGAATTGGCCGTCGTCAAGAACGTTGCCTTAGGGGACGCCTGGATGTTTGATGTTTTACCATCCTTGTGGGAGGCTTCTCTCATGTCTCCACATGGGGAGCTGGAGCTGACAGAGAGAGCTCAACCTGCTCTCCCTGGATTCAAACTGCTGACCTATCAGTTAGCAGTCCTGCCGGCACAAGGGTTTAACCCATTGCGCCACCAGGGGCTCCAGTTACAGTGATACTTTGACTTAAGAATTTTATTCATTCTGTGACTGCGCTCTCAAAGCAAAATTTCCCATTGAACTGCTATTAATCTGTTCCAGGCCCCCTGGATTATGTTATGTGTTTTTAAATAAGAAAATGTACTTTATAAACAAGAAATAATGTAGACATGCACATTTATATAGAAAATCATATAAAGAAAGATCAACTTTAAAATGGTAGAAGCACAAAGTTGTGGCAAGGAAGCACATCTGAGGTAACAAAATATGTGTTGTCCAATGTAACAGCAAGGCAACACCTGCACATTTACATGGAACAATAAAAAAGAAAGCTTAACTTTAAAATGGTAGAAGCAGAAAATTGTGGCAAGGAAGCACAAAGTGAAGAGGCAGAAGTATCATACTGTACTCATTCCGGCATCCTTTCCTCCCTCTCTTGCTTCCTCTCTTCATGAAGGAATAAAAATCACACAAAACCAAGTTCCTCAAAGCTGACAAGAGCAAAGCAGAGAGCAATATCTCAAAGTGGACATAAGCACGAGGCACTGAGGCTGCTCCGTTGAAGCCCCAAGGGCCTGTACTCTGGCACTAGCTTTTAATTCAAAGGGCTGCTCTTAAAGGTGAAATCATAACTTGTTTAAATCAAGTTGGTAGAGGATTGGGGAAAAATGGGGACTAAACACAAACAGAAACTTTTTGGATATTTGGAAATCTCAAAGCCATGCTGTTCAGAAGGTGTTGGATGTTAACAAAGGCATAGCTATTAACAGCTATCAAATCGGACACATTAAACTCAAAATTCAGTGATAACTATAGGTGTAAGACAAAGCAAAAAGTATGTTTTCTTGATATATTGAGAAAATGAAACTAGGGTGTGCCCCACCCTTATAATATCAACAATGAATATGTGAGGCAGAGACTGTCAGTCCTTCCTATATGACCTTTAGTGACAGGAGATGATAGGGTTTTTAAAAAACTGATTTCTGAACATAGTCATAGGATCTAAATAATTTCATGTTCCCCTTCCAGCAGATCCTATGTAATATACTGATTTTTTTCTATGATAAAAGAATAAAATAATGCATTTAAGACCAGGTTGCTTGCTCTAGAGCAGTTTGCCAATTTATGGTCTTCTGATGCCCCTTCTTCACTGCCTTATATTCCAGGATCTGATCCCAGATTATCTTATTTAAACTGGATTATATGAGTCTCCACTGCCAAATAATCTGGATTAAGAAGGTAATCTAGGTCGGATCCTGCAATATAGGGGCAGTGTAGAAGGGGCCTAAGAGTTTTGGACTTACCAGAATCCCTTATGATAGATAAAGGCAGCTGGGGTTTCCGAGTGTTGAAATCCAAAACATCTAGAGGACTAGAGTTTGGGAATCACTGCTCTATAGGCAGTGATTGCCCTTAAACCAGAAGATCAGCTCATAAGACATTTGTAAATATGACTCACTATTACAAGTGAAATTAGATACTACTTAAGCACTCAGAGTGTTGTTTAACTCACAAATTCAGAGAAGCTGATTTAATTCTGGAAAATGAAAGCCTTGTCTAATACCATCCTCCCTTCTATAAACATTAACTGACTTTGACCAAGTTACTGAAAAACAACAATATAAATTGGCAACGGTAGAAAGTTTCCTCTTTCCTCATTTTCACTTCTACTATTTCATTAACTTAATTGTAATAACTATATCTCACTCTTCCACCAATGGGCTCATCACGTCACACACGAGTCTCTTGTTCTCATGTATTTTCAGAATGTAGGGTTGTCTAGGGCTCATGACTGGCCCAACGTCACCAGGCAAGCAAGCTTCACAGGCAAGTAGGGATTTAAACTTAGTTTTCTCCTAGTCTTAGACAATGGTTATTAAATCACACTATGCCCCAATTTCTACTTTAATTAAATTTCTACTTAATCCAATATTATGAATAAAGTTACTAACAATTTATTATTTGCAATAGTCGCTTCTTAGACTGTAGACGAAGTTTAGATATATAATGCAAATTCCAACAAAAGTGGATTCTAGCACACCACAAACATTTTAAGGCAGAGTTGCATAATTATTATTATCATTATTATTATTTATATTCCGCCCTACCTCCCCAAGGGGACTCTGGGCGGATCACAGTACATATATGTAGCAAACATTCAATGGTGTTTGGACAGACATGACAGAAAGGAGGTATGTTGTGTATAAATACTGAATGTCTGAGAAGTACAGCAGCTCTTTAATCCTACAACTTTACTTGCTCTCTGTAATAGCAAAAAGCAATGAGCTGTCCCACACAGCTGTCAAACCATAATTCATTGGTGGGGGGAGGCAAGCCTGTTCTAGTGCCAGGTGTCTTTTATATTTCTTAGCAGCTTGGGCCACTTTACATTTAAAACAAACTCTAAATTATAAATAAGCTTGTTGGATCTTTGAGAACCATTGAGTACTTTGTGCACTTTTTCATGCACTTTGCTAATAACTGCAGTGCAAACCAACTGAAAGAAGCACACAAATGTGTTTGTCTGCCATCTCTAGCAAAGCGACATATGGACTACTGAAATAGTGTATGCTGTGAAAATGGCATCCCCAAGACTGGAGGGAGGACCCTATCACAGTACAATGTTGCAGTGCTAGTATTCCACTTTAACTGCCATGGCAACATTTTATGGAATCCTGGGATTTGCAGTTTAGGGAGGAGCATTCAGAATTTCCAGCCAGAGAGGATTTTAAATGTTTAAATTACAAACCTAGAATTCCTCCGAATGCTTCCATAGCTGTTTAATAATAGCACTGTAACAGTGCAGTGTGATAAGGCCTGAAGAACACGTCACTGTTTCCTCGATAACATCATTGTTGCCCCTTCAGGAATCAACTGCTAATAACTCTCATGCAATTTGCTGTGTTTAGCAGAAATTTATAGCTTTGCTTCAGTTTCAAGCTGCACAAAATAGCTATGCAAATAGAACCGTAAAGTTAAAGGTTTCCCTTGACATTGTCTAGTTGTGTCCAACTCTGGGGTGGGGGGTGGGGGTGCTCATCTCCATTTCTAAACCGAAGAGCCAGCATTGTTCTTAGACACCTCCAAGGTCATGTGACTGGCATGACTGCATGGAGTGCCGTTACCTTCCCACCGGAGCAGTACCTATTGATCTACGCACAATTGCATATTTTCGAATTGCTAGATTGGCAAAAGCTGGGGCTAACAGTGGGAGCTCACCCCACTCCCTGAATTCAAATTGCCAACTTTTTGGTCAGCAAATTCAGCAGCTCAACAATTTAACATGCTGCACCACCGGGAGTTCCCATATATCACACAGTAATTCCCTAGAAACTGAAATCAGTGATCAAGTCTTTCCAAACTCTTTAAGTCTAATAAGTAAGAATTTGTATCCTATATACTCCTATATATGTATATACTGTATATATCTCAAATAAAACAATGTAATAAACATTAATAGAAAATTGTTTGGGCACACTTGTCTAGTTTTATCTACAGAGAACGTAGTGTTGTTTTTCCTCAACTACCAAAACACATCTGAAAAAGAGACAGGGAAAGTCTTTTCCATACATGCACCAACAACTTGACTGTAGACAACAGCAATTCCTCTACATGCAAAAGACAACTCTCTGATCAATATCCTTTTCAAATATGTATCTGCACAATCCCGGCTACCTAATATCAGATTACCAACGTGCACAATTGCTTGCATTTATCTGATAAGAAACAAATTTCAGCTCCCATTACATATTAAAAATTATTTATGATTGAACCATCGTAGATTTAGTCAAATTTTTCCAGTTACTAGAGTCAGAACAGCAAACTTTCTTTCCCAACACCTATAAAAGGCCTTTTATAAAAAGGGAAATATTATGTTAACAAGTAAACATCTCTATTTCTTAAAACGAATGCCTGCTCTTCTTATTCCAGCAGCAAGTTTGTGCTGTTCATTCATAATTCTGAATAGACAGCACAAGAGGAAAAGTTGTATCTCAGTTACTAATTAAAGCACTGGTCTAAATCCTAAAAGTCCTTTTTAAAGCAACAAGGACTGTGACCAGCAAGGATTCCCCTAGCTGGCTTTTGTAAAGACTTGCACTATGTTTGACTTACATTCACAAGGAAGTCTTTCCATAAGCCTTCTTCAGCCGAAGGAAGATAGCACAGAGAGAGAAAGAGAACATAAAGGCAGGACTGCACAAGCGCCAGGTATTTGTACTTATAAGTCCAGGGACGTTCCTTACCCTCCTAAGTAAATAGTTGAGTTAGAGTTTAACTCACCTGTATTAGGAAATGGAAACAGTTCCAAGTACTTTGCTGTGTACTCAAACAACCAAACGAGCTACACCGCCTTCTCCGTGCTCTTCTTGACCTCCCACTGACTTACCTAGACAGGTAAATTCCTCCTCTGTCTTTCTTCACTCCACCCTTCTGCTGCCTCTGAACCAATCACATGCACTCCTCTAAACTCCTCACTCCAGCTGTTCTTCAAAGGAGGAGGAGGCAAGATCAAGGAGTTCCTGACAAATGCTTTACTCAGTTCAAGTTTTTGTCAGTCAGGTGTAGAGCAAAAAGGCAAACATTTCTATGAACACACGCACTGACACACCCTTACATAGGTACATTTCTTAACATGTAATGTTTGTGTAGTTAGAAGGAGATGCCGCCCTCTAAAGTAGGAAAGAGGGGAAGACAACAGCAATAAATCTGCCGGATTTACATCTGTTGGGCAAAACAGTTTTATATTTCCCTTGGTCATTGGGACTTGTCCCCATAAAAAAGAACATGGAACTGATCTCCTCATACATACATCCACACTTCTGAACTATTAGCATTTGCTATGTAGTGCCGTAGTTTTTCCAGGATGGTTATATGCAATGTGGAGCCCCCGATGGCGCAGTGGACCTAAAGGTCGATGGTTCAAATCCGGGGAGTGGGGTGAGCTCTCACCGTTAGTCCCAGCTTCTGACAATCTAGCAGTTCGGAAACAGGCAAATGTGAGTAGACCAATAGGTACCGCCTCAGCAGGAAGGTTTTTGTTTTGTGTGTGTCAGGAGAAACTTGAGAAACTGCAAGTCGCTTCTGGTGTGAGATAATTGGCCGTCTGCAAGGACATTTCCCAGGGGACGTCTGTATGTTTTTGATGTTTTCCCATCTTTATGGGAGGCTTCTCTCATGTCCCCGCATGGGCAGCTGGAGCTGACAGAGGGAGCTCATCCGCGCTCTTCCTGGAGTCGAACATGCGACCTGCTGGTCTTCAATCCTGCTGACACAAGGGTTGAACCCATTGTGCCACCAGGAGTTTCTTGGGACAGGAAAGTAACAGTGCTCCATGCAGTCATGCTGGCCACATGACCTTGAAGGGGGCACTCCCTAAAGCTCCAAGGTAGGAAAGTTAGGACTAATAAAGGGAAATATTTCTTCACCCAGAGGGTCATTGGGTTATGGAACTCACTTCCAGAGGAGGTTGTGACAGCTGTCAGCCTGGACAGCTTCAAGGCAGGATTAGACAGATTCATGGATACCAAGGGAATCAGTAGTTACTGAAATGGACATCCAAGTGCCACCTCTGTGTTGATGGAGGCAGGCAGGATTTCCCCGGGTACTGGTTGTGGGGGGTCGGGAGCAGGTGAGGGTTTTGCCCTCCTTTCTGCTAGAGATCCCTGTGTACAACTAGTGGGCCACTGTGTGACACAGAATGCTGGCCTAGATGGGCTGAGGCCCGATTCAGCATGGCTCTTCTTATGTTCTTATGTTCTTATGTTCTTAAGGTGTCTATGGACAATGCCAGCTCTTTGGCTTAGAAATGGAGGTGAGCACCAACCCCTAAAATTGGACATGACTAGACTTAATGTCAAGGGAAAACATTTACCTTTATGATATGCAATGTTACCTGGCTGTTGCAATACTATATCTGTTATGTTATAGAATGGCATATTATGCACATGCAACTTTCATAACTGACTAATGACATTCTTGTTCTAGATCAGTAATATTGAAATATCATGCCCCCTGAAATTATTGTACATGTACAGTGTAAAGAATGCTTGGACGTTTTCTAGTATGCACATTTAGCACTGCTTGTATAGCCTCACGTTATGCTAATTCGGCTAGGAAAATCCTAATTAATCCTCTGCTATTTCAATTCTTCAACCATTTTTTAAATGCTCCAGTTTCTCTCTCCTCCTTCCATTTCCCCACTTTATCATCTGCTTATACCAGGTCATGCAAATTAAAGTCAAAGAAGGACACTGTAAAATTAATGCCGTTTGACACCACTTTATTTTATTTATTTATTTATTTCTTCGGTTTTGTATTCCGCTCCTCCCTACAGGCTCGGGCGAATAACAGTGAAATATATATGGGCAGCATGTCACAGACAAGCAGCCCTAACAATAAAAGCATAAAAACAAGTTAAAAACACAATCCAACATAATTACAAAATGCAGGGGCATAGAGATCTAGTTAAACGCCAGTCCAAAGAGGGCGGTCTTGCAGGCTGCCATGGCACTTTAACTGCCATGCTCAATGCTACGGAATACTGTGAATTGTAGCTTAATGAGGCACCAGCCTTATTTGGCAAAAAAAGGACTAAAGACCTTGTAAAACTGCTAGTTCCACATTTCCATAGTATTGAATCATGACAGTTAATGTGATGTCAAAACACATTCATTCTACAGTGTAGATCAGGCATGGGCAAACTTTAGCCCTCCAGGTGTTTTGGACTTCAACTCCCACAATCCGTAACAGCCTACTATCTATTCGGAATTGTGGGAGTTGAAGTCCAAAACATCTGGAGGGCTAAAGTTTAGATGCTCACCCAGTAGATTCAGGCAAAAGGACAGACACTGCTGCAGCCTCTCCTGAATTGTATATTCTTCCTCATTTATAACTTTTGCCATCCTGACCACATTCTGATGTTACTTGGCCCCATCTCAACTTTCACCTATGAAATATTGGGATATGGGCCAAAACACCCCAAATGCACCTGCTCTTGTTTGATAGTGGAAGCTAAGAAGGCTATGCTCCGGTTAGTACTTGGGTGGAAGATCACCAATGAATACCAGGTGCTATATTTCAGAGGAAAGAACTGGCAAAACCACCGAATTATTCCTTGCCAAAGAAAAACCCATGAAATATATGCAGTCTCCAGAAGTTGACAGGTGACATATATGGATCTGGTAAAGTTTCAGTTCTTAGATATCTATCCTATGTACATGTCATTATTTGAAGGCTCATTACACATTGATAGACTGCAGCTTTAGCTTGCATTGTGCACCAGTGAAGTCCCTGGGAACCAGCCAATATTATCGTAGAGCAAACAGGCTTTCATAATCATTCATTGCAAGACTGAATTCATAGCTGTTGGCAGGAGATCTCAGGTGCATCTACACAGCAGAATTAATGCTGTTTGACAGTTTTAACTGCCATGGAACAATGCTATGGAATAGTGTGAGTTGTGTTTTGTTGACATATCAGTACTATTAGATAGGAAAAAGACCTTATAATACTACCTTTCCAATGATTCCATAGCATTTAGTCGTGCCAGGTTTTTTTTAAAGGTTTTTTTTTCGTGTCAGGAGCGACTTGAGAAACTGCAAGTTGTTTCTGGTGTGAGAGAATTGGCCGTCTGCAAGGACGTTGCCCAGGAGACGCCAGGATGTTTTGATGTTTTACCATCCTTTGTGGGAGGCTTCTCTCCTGTCCCAGAATGGGGAGCCAGAGCTGACAGAGGGAGCTCATCCGTGCTCTCTCCGGATTCGAACCTGCGACCTGTCAGTCTTCAGTCCTGCCTGCACAGGGGTTTAACCCACTGCGCCACTGGGGGCTCCTAACAGTTTAAAGGGTATCAAACTACATTAATTCTACTGTGTTGATACACCCCTTATTGTGTATCTGACAGCTTATTCTCTATGATGTAGACGTTAGTATTCTCCTTTGCTTGACAGCCAAAATCTTAAGTGAAGTAGATGATCTTCATGTGATATGGAACTGAATCTTTCATATGATACAGAACTGAATCTTGCCCATGAAAAGGACTTACACAAATCCTTGTGACCCAATGCAATGTTTACCACTAAAATGCAATGCAATAAGAATAGAATAAGAAAATGGCTTATAGTTAGATATATGGATCAGCTCTCACATTCCAAGTATTTCCTTCATTAACCAACTTGGGTTGGGTCCTAAAAGTGCATCATGTGGCTGAAACTGAAACCACACTGTGACATCATACAATCACATTGCCACAGTGCATGGACTGAATCCCAACCCATGCAGTGCTTCAGCGTTGTTTACTGAGGCAGTTGGAAATAGTAATGATGAAGGCCAGCCCAAGAAATATTGCAGCTGAGGAGTCACAACAAATGCAATCACTATTTGTGTATCAGGTTTCAGAGAACATAGACTGGTCACATTATTCGGGATCTGAGGCAAAAAAGAAATCCTGACATATCTGTTTCTGGGAGTAGAAGGAATATAATAATAATGGGCAGTTTACTACTTTTCCATCATACCCCCTCATTAGTTGACTGGGCTAATCCTGGACAGTGTCGGAAAACC
Organism: Anolis apletophallus; assembly: GCA_030556195.1. Taxonomy (NCBI): domain Eukaryota; kingdom Metazoa; phylum Chordata; class Lepidosauria; order Squamata; family Anolidae; genus Anolis; species Anolis apletophallus. The sequence goes on along the minus strand of JARBWK010000005.1, from coordinate 63,020,806 downwards.
TGAAAGTAATGTCAGTAGCAGAAAATTCAGTTGAAATAACAATGGTACAAGAGAATTGGTACAAGATATTCTTCAGATGGTATATGACACCACAGAAGCTAGGTCGAATGTATAAAGAAACTAAGAACAAATGTTGGAAATGTGAAGCACAAACTGGGACCTTTTTCATATGTGGTGGTCATGTCAAAAACGAGGAAGTATTGAAAATCAATACAGGATAGTATTCAAAGAATTCTCCACATTACTATGGAATTAAAACCAGAATACTTTCTACCAGGAATAACGGAAGAAGTTACACCAGATAAGAATATGGACAAATTATTCATATACATGATCACAGAAGCAAGAACAGTTTATGCAAAGAAATGGAAATGCAAAGAAATACCAACAGAAGAAGAATGGGAGAGTAAAGTATGGGAAATAATGGAGACTTGTGAGTAAGTATGCCAAAAACTGTGCATTCAGTCCAAGAAACCTAAAGCCTTACATATTGAAGTCAAAATAAAGTTGTGATGAGCTGTAATTCAATTCCATTCTGTTTTATTATATGAAACAGTGGGGTCAATTGTGTTTTATGATGTCTTTTTATCTGTTTTATCTGCTTTTATGTGTTTTTACCCGTTTACTGTTGTAAACCACTCTGGGCTCCGGAGAGAGCAGTCTACGAAATTGAATACACACATACACACACACACACACACACACACATACATACTGTATATATATATAAATCCATCCCATTTAGTGGCAACACAAAACTTTCCCTGGGAGATCCCAGGCACATTTGGGTTGCATGTATACCACATATGTAAAACGCAAGGCCCACAGGCTGAATCCAGACCTCTACATCATTTTATGTGGCCTGCAAAGCTTTCAATTCCAGGAAAATAGTTACATTTACTGTATATATGGTGGCTCTTTGAAGGCAACCATAAGGCTGATGTGGCCTTTGGTGAAAATTATTCTGATACCCCTGATCTATACCATAGAATGAATGCCGTTTGCCACCATTTTAACTGCCATGGCTCAATGCAATGGAATCCTGAGGGTTATAATTTTATAAGGTCTTTCGCTTTATCTGTCCAAAAATGCTGGTGCCTCACCAACTCAGACTCCTAGGATTTCATAGCATCGAGCCATGGCACTTAAATTGGTGTCAAACTGCATTCATTCTACAATGTAGATCCAGCCTTACTTTATTTTACGCCAGTTCTCTCAGCCTGTTGTTCTCTCTCCATCACAAACAATATTAAACACAGGAAAGATCTATGACAGTGCAGTGGTGAAGCAGACGTTCAGTTGCAATCCATGCCAGTTGGAAAGATCATCTAGCCAATGAAGGACAATGGATTCATGAAACAAGGCAGTTCTTTCTGATCATTCCAACTTGAGAGACTGCCAGGTACTTCAAACAGAGAAGCAAGCTGCCACTATTTTCAGGTACAACAGTTCCTTTCTTCTGGCTTCTCAGGCATTTCATGAGTGTTCGCAGGCACCACCTTCGTTTGGCATGTCGTTCTTCTGCATAATTTGTTGCTGACACCTGAGAAGAGAATCTCGTGGCTTCAATGTGTCCCAACCTATTAATTAGCTCCTTCTAGGATGTGGGTTAAAATATAGTAGTTCATCCTACTCTGCAACAGGTTAACATGGATTTCTTTACAGATCAGTAACAGGGGAATGTCAAAAAGGTTCAATATTTTTGCATAAATTTAAAGAAACAAAAGAAAATGGGAAAACCTTGTTCTTTTTGCCTTTCCCCTCCTTTTCTTCTTTTTTTGCGGGCAGGGGGAGGGGGCATGTTGAGATCCAATTGGTATTGAATTATCTTTGACCAATCCTTCCTCTTCAACTCTTTTTATTACTCATTGTTTGAAGTCTGAAAGGCTTTCAACCCAGTTTTGAATTATATATATGCAGAATTCTAAAGGAATTATTCCCAAATCAAGGTGAAATTAAAATATTATTTCTACTCGTTTAAGGAAGCAGGAAAAGGAATATTTAATCTAGTTTACTTGCTGCAGAGCACAACAGGGGGTGAGTCCTGGTGCCTTAAAGACTGGGGTGTCTCTATACTGCAAAATGAATACATTCTTTGCACTGCAGAATAAATAAATGACATCATTTTAACTGCCATGTCTCAATGCTACGAAATTCTTGGATTTGTAGTTTGATGAGGCACTACTACTCTCTATCAGAGAAAGTTAAAAACCTTGTAAAATTACAAATCTGAAATGGCTCAATGCTACGGAACTATGGGAATTGTAATTTTATAAGGGCCTGTGCTGGATGGGATTACACTCCCCTGGTCCACAGTTTGGGGTCTCCTGGACTCACAGTTTGGGGTCCCCTGGAAGCCCAGGAGTGTCTTTGCACATTTAAAACTTGTGCAGCAACTGCACCCATTCCTTGGTATGACAGATCCGGCTATGGTGGTACATGCTTCAGTTACATCCCATTTGGATTACTTTAACACACACTATGTGGGGCTGCCTTTCAAGAGTGTTTGACAACTTTTGCTGTTCCAAAGAGCTGTGGCCAGCTTGCTAACTGGGACTGGCTACAGGGAGCAGACAATCCCCCTGTTGCAGCGGCTCCAAGACCCCAAATTGAGCTCTGAAATCAGCAATAAAGCTGACACCCTTACCACAGTTTCAGGTGACTTCTCAGTAAACTTGCCACAGGTTGCACAGGAACTACATATGCACCACACACCTCAGGGCGTAGTTCAACATTTAGTTTAGGTATAACTCTAATCCCTTCACAATGTCCAGCGAGACACATAATGAGTTTAGGATGAGCCATGTCTATTTATTTATTTATTTATTTACTTATATTCCACCCTTCTCACCCTGCAGAGGACTCAGGGCGGATTACAATGTACACATTACATTTAGACACACAAACACACAAAACAGACAGAGGCAATTTAACATCTGGCCACCAGGGGGAGCTGTCGCACTCTTTCATTCCTCATTCTTAGTTCTAGGTCTTATGTGGTGCTTTGGGGAGCTTGACATGCCAGGCTTCTGGACCCACTGTTCTTGTAGAGCTAAAATCTCCAGCCCCCTCCTTGCTAGCTTTCTGGCGGCAGGCTAAATTTTTTTCATTCAGGCATGCTTTTAAAGAAGGTTTTAAAGATAAAGTTGTATCAGTTTTATGGTAAATCTTGAGTCTCTTTTTTAAGAGGAAAAGTGGGATAACAGCAAGACCAACAACAGTAGTAGTAGCAGCAGTTAAAGTAGTATCAAACCATATTAATTCTACATTGTAGATGTGCCCTGGGAGGAAAAGAAAAACCTACTGAACTTAATAAAGTAACCCTAGAAGAGTCTTTGCGAGTTGCATCAAGAAATCTATGAAGCCTTACAAATGTATAGGAAATTGATGCTGCCCTGCACAGCAGCACCTTAACAGTTGTTCCTTTAGCCAAAAGACTTCAATGTCCTAACTTTATTTTCCAAACATTGGATGCATCAGCTGTGAAGTTGGTTTTACTTTCTACTGAACAGTGGCTTCACTAAATTTAATTTCTTTATTCAATGCTTCCTTGTACAGAAGCAGGGACTCATCTATAAGGAACTTGACCTTCAAGATCCATTGCAATAATCTTTGTCTATTATCAAGGAAGCAATTGGTGTTTTGGCTAATACTAATTTCAGAAATATGTATGACCGGTTCTTCCTCTACTAAAGCCAACTAGATTTAGTAAACTATGTTTCTTTCCTTAATAAGCTTTTCTCATCCCTTTTTGTGCTTTGTCATAGTTATTATGGGACAGTCGCAAATATTGCTGGGTGGTAGATAATGCCATTATTTGTTAAGTAGAACATTTTTCAAGAGGCTTGTTAAGAAATAAGTATGAACGTTTACCCTCCAACTGCTCTCATTTGGCAGGGACAAGCCCAGTTGATTCTTTGTTGTCTCATTTTCTTCAGCTGCATTTGAATATATTTTTAATTTTAAACTTTTGTATCCCAACCTTCTCACCTCCGTAGAGGGACTCAGACCGACTAGTTTGTCCTAGTTTGTCTCTCTTCCTTTGACTTTCCTCTTTTGTACTAAAATTACGGTTGCTACAAACTGAGTTCAAAGAATATAAGTAGATTGCACTCAATTCACTTAGCATGAGGGAGAGAAGGGGGCAAAATCTTGTCCTTCCACTCAGTAGGCTCGGGCAAAAACAAAGCTGCTGCAACCTCTCCTAATTTGTATGTTTTTCTCATTAATAAGTTTTACCATTTTGACCATGGTCTAATGTCGTTTTCTAAGCTGGCACACAAATGTCATCTCTGCAAATGCCTAGCATTCCATTCTCTTAATAATTCACTAAAAAGGACCTTGATTAGAGGAGAGAACCACATTTATTCCAGTTCCACAAGTAAACTACTGTATAAAATAGGTCGGCACACATTCACCTAAAAGTTAAACCACTTTGTATTCGATATGACTGCTGAGTAGACATGCATATGTCTGTGGTGTATGTCTAAAGTGTGAAAATAACAGCAAATGCTCAAAATGACTTCCTGTTAACAAAAGTTAAGCAAGCTATATTACCAAAAGATCACCTTTTCCATATTACTCACTGGAATAGTATTCAATGTTTGTACAATTCCTAATACACGCTAATACGAGAGAACACTGTACTACAAAGTCTCCAACAAGGTATCTGAAACACACTCAAGATCTGATTTCAGCATCAGAGCAAATGACAGTGGATCTATTAAAACCAGAAATAAATCATTTTAAAAGAAAAAAAATATTATTAAACATGTGCACAATCATTTAGATTGTTTCAGATAATAATATAGGCCTATCGTTAACCGTGCTTTATCTTACAAGCATTTCCTCCTCTTTCTTGTATGTTCCCTTCCTTCCCTGGCCAGAATTATGCCTGGATTGATATAACCATGCCCTCTAGCATTTCACAGACACGTGTGAACAAGCAATATTAGAATATCATCATGATAAAATAATGCATAAGCCAGAAGAGGCTGCACCAGATTGCTTTTGCTCTTACTGGGAAGGGAAAAATCCCTGCCACTTATCTTTTCTCCTCACTGTTGAGATAACTGAGTGCAAACTACTTTTGCACTTGGATCTCATTGAACTGAAGTAAGCAGAGGAGAAATAGGAAAAGAAAGAGGAGACAGAAACGGGGACATTTAGAAAACATCTGAAAAATAGAATTAGTCAGATGTGTCCCTGCCACAGTTGGGGGATATGTGTGAAAATAAGGAAAAAGTGTTAATGTTCCCAATGAAACACAGTTAGATTACTGGCCAGAGTAAAAGCTGAAGTGGACTCTATTCTTACAAAAAGACACCATCTATACAATTTCAAGTCAGTATTGGAGAAAGTCGTTTTGCTATGCAGATGATTACATAGGAAATCATGGAAACAATTTGAAGCCTAGAGGGTAATTATACAAACCACAAAACATTAATGACCATTAAGGACTTTCTTTCATAGACTTTTGTGGGGAGCTTGTTTTCTAGCTGCTGTAATCCGAACCACATTAAACAGTCAATGTAGATGGGACATAAGATCCCATATAAAAGTAAAGCACAATTATATATTTATCCCAAATAGAATTGCCTCCATTCCCTTAGTTTTCTACTATTCTCACTCTCAATCCCTTACTCCCTCCCCTGCAACAAATTTTATTTTTCTAGGAAGATCGTTTCCGGGGAACTTTAGGTGGCAAACAATGTCAACACTAAAAACAATATTTAACACCATAAAAACACCCAGCACAGTTATAAAACAGTAATTAACCATATGGGCCAAGGCATACCCAAGGGTATTAAAATTTCATGGCAACTGTCGTTGTCAATGTTTAAATCTGCAATGTCAGGGCCTGAAAGATCTCTGCTGCTAGAGTGGATGTGACTGAAGTCTTTAGACCTTGTGGCTGCAAGTCTTAACTTCCTGAGACCAGGAGAATGGATACAGACCACCAGAATATGTGCCACTGAGGCAGAGCCCTTTGTAAAGCAACAAGCATTAAGTGGTGCTTTAACACAAATTTAGGGCTTCTTACTAGAGCCCTTGAAGGGGACTTTAAAGCTGTAGCTAAGGGAAAGTGGGGCAGCTAGACTGTCAATCAGAACATTACATTGAGACAATGTAACTCATAAAGTGGCTCTACTGGCTACCTCTAATACACTTCTAATCTGAATTTAGTGGTAGTGGTCACATTCAAGACTCCACATAGCATGGGATCTCAATACATGAAGGCAGGGCCGTTGCCAGGATTTTGATTCGGGGAGGGCTGAGTTTGATTCGGGAGGGGCTGAGTCTGAGTAAGAGAGGGACTACCCTACCAAATCTTTTGGATTGTTATCCCAATAACCCCATGAATGTGGGATATAATGAGCATGGTGATCAGATCATGATATTAATAAACATAACAGTTTAAATAATGTACCACTCTGAGAATTTCGGGAGGGGGGGCTGAAGCCCCCTAAGCCCCTCCCCTGGCTACATGCCTGCTTGAAGGGGGTCCAGTGGAAGAGCCCTCCTCTGTATTTCGGCAGCGGCAGCACTAACAGTACAAAATTATTATCAACAGTATAGAAAGATATGGGAGAGAGCATTTTCTGCTGCGGCACTCATGGAAAACTCTCCTTTTAGTGGCTCAACTGGCACTAATATTGTCATTCTCTGGCCAAGTCAAAGCATGACTTTTTCTTAAAGCCCGTTATTCAAATCTGCATACGTTTTTATAGTTTGAAACTCTTTTAAACTTTTAAGACTATCAATTGCACTATGTAAGAAAATTTAAAATATTTTTTGTTTCTGGTTTAAAAGCGTTAAACTTTTAATTATGGAGTACTTACTTTGAAAGTACAATTGTAATACTCCAGAAACTTTGTTTTTGTGGCTGCCACAAATTTAGGCCCCTTCTACACTGCCATGATCCAGGTTAACAAAGCAGAGAATCCATTTTGTCTGCTTTGAACTGGATTATATGAGTCTACACTGCCATATAATCCAGTAATCTGTAATTTACATGGCAGTGTAAAAGGGGCCTATGATGAATTGGTTGAGACTCAATGAGATATGTGCTGCAGGATGCCCCACAAAAATTCTGCTTCTGTACTCAAGTGAACATACAGTTCAGTTTTAGTAAATTTGAGCTCTCAGTGGGATAGAAAAAACCATCAACTAAAGTTTCAGTTTTTTGTTGTAACCTTCTTGGGACATCAGCTAATACCATTTCTAATATGAGATATCTCACTGGAGTAAAAAAAACTGCACTCCTTGATTTTCCTTTATCATTTTAGAATAATGTATATTTAAACTAAAGCTGCATAACTTGCTTCCAAAGTAGGTTAATGTTGATACTTGAGATTAATGTTTGATACTCAATCTTCAAATAGTGTTAGGCCTTAAATTTGTAGAAACTAGATTTGTCTTTTTCTGCAACTCAGGTGCATGTTCTTGTTTTGCTTTCAATGTTGCCTAGTAGAACGTATTAAGGAGGGCAGCGTTAAAACCAAACTTACTAGATGTCCCACTCCTACATCCGTATGTTTTTAAGATCTTTCCAAACGTTAGATGTTCTGTAAAGGCTTTTTCAGATATTGTATACAGCTTATTATTTCCTACAGTAGTTATATCCTGCCTGCTATTATACAGCCTCAAGATAATGTACTTGGGTCAAAGATTGGTCATACCTTAAGAGTGAAAAAATTCTGAACCTAGAGGGATTCAACCTGAGAATTGGTTGGCATGCATATATGTGGTATGGACAATGAAAAATAGGGGGAAAATGGTAACCATTTCATAAGGTCGGCCTTAATTAAAGTATGGAACAAATATAAACATTCCTTTTATTCAAATACCCCGTTAAGGTTATCCTCAGCTGAAGCAAAACAAAGGAGATTGCTAGGATGGTGCTCATGGCCAACATATAAAGATCTATTAGAAAAAACATTAACAGGCTACAACTAAAATCCCAGGAAGACTTAAGACAGAAATATGACAATCTTCCCTGGCTACAATATCTCCAAATTAGGGAGATATTTAAAAAAATAGCCAGATTGGGTTTGAGGACAGAGAAGTATTTTGGGACCAATTATTGAAATCTGAAAGGAAAAACATTACAAAACTCTACAATAAACTTCTAGAATGGGAAACGGAGACCGAGGAAGTTAAAAGCTGCATGGTAAATTGGGCCGAAAACATAGGTCGTTCAATTTCACTATCTGAATGGCAACAAAAAATTGGGGGAGGGGGGGAATCAAGTACACATACTCCTTAAGTCTAAAAGAGAAATGGTTCAAAATTTTCCATAGATGGTACCTCTCACCACAAAGGTATAATGTACAAGAATAAACAAAATACATGCTGGAAATGTAAAACACAAATAGGCAGTTTTTACCATATCTAATCTGGTGGACCTGCTCAGAGGCTACCAGATGCAGAAACCAGAACTCTTCCTATTAGGCTTAATGGATAAAAATTTAAAATTTAATAATGAGGACAAATTATTTATATATATAATTACAGCTGCAAGAATGGTCTATGCCCAGTATTGGAAAAGAGATCAAATTCCGCAAAGGGATAAATGGTTGGATAAGTTGATGGACATTAGGGACATGGACAAACTTACATTCCTCCTAAGAAAAAGCACAGGTAGAGATACCCACAGACTGGTCGTCATTGGATGATTACATACTAAAATTAGATAATTAACCAAAGAGCAAGACAAAACATGGAAAGAAAAAAATCTAAAGAAAATATGGGGCCTATTATACTCCCAGGGCTAAGAGGGGTTTACCTTTGGCTGATTTACTGGACAAAATGTAATAGACTGTAGATCATCCAAATCAGGAATGGAAGTCATTTTTAAATGTTTTTCTTTTTTAAAAAAATATATATTTATATGGTTTTTTTTCCTTTTGTTATATTTTTTATTCTATGCTCTCTATTCAAAAGTTTGGTTTTTTTCCTTTTTATCTTTTTCCTTTCCTCTTCTCTCCCTTCTTATTTTCTTCTTCCTTGGAAATTCTCCTTGTAAACTGTATATTTAAAATGCTTAATAAAGTTTTTTTTTAAAAAAAAAAGATAATGTACAAAATGAACTCAGTTTAATCAACAGCATAAACCAATGTATCCTAAAGTGTATAAAATAACAAAAACACATTTTTGTTCTTGGGTTATAAATGTTTCTAATACTTCTTGTGATTGTCAGAAATATAAAAGCTGCATACAACAGCTGAGACGCCCTCTACTGTCATATTAGGGCTGCAGTGCTAACTATAGTCATGAAGAATTTATTCCTGCAAAACAATAAATTTTAAATGCAAATTTTGGTATCTAGTCTTAATCAGGCAAAGTAGAACAATGCCCGTTCATTTACAAGTACACAATTGTACCTGAAATGTATACCTACTGTAATTAACTAAGCCTCTAGGAATAATAAATGCAATTTTCAAAACCTGAATACAGTGTGACTTTAGTATCTGATAAGGTTTGGTTCCAGGACCACCATCCCTCCATGGATACTAAAATCCCTGGATGGTCAAATCCTATGATATACAATGGTATAGTAAAATGGTGTCCCTTATTTTTAAGTAATAATCAAGGTTTGCTTTTGAATTGGGAGGGGGATATTTTTAAGCAGTGGATACAGACTGGTTGTTTCTTTTAAAGTTAAGCACTGGGTTTAAAAAAAACCCAAAAAACCTTAAGAACCTTTAGGTTCCTTACCTAGGGGCCTTCTATACACTTTGAAGCAATTTGGTATTAATTGTTGAGCCCATCTAAGGGCCCTTCCACACATTCCTATATCCCAGAATATCAAGGTAGATAAATCCCACATTATCTGAGTACGGACTCAGATAGTCCAGTTCAAAGCAGATATTGTGGGATTTTCTGCCTTGATATTCTGGGATATAGGGCTGTGTGGAAGGGCCCTTAGATGGGCTCAACAATTAATATCAAATTGCTTCAAAGCTTGCTTTGCAAAAAAAAAGTTAGCCCCTCCTGTTAACTTTGAGTAGACTTATTGAAATAATTAGATTTATCTACTTTATATGTTGACTCAACATTCAACAATTCATTTTAGAATAAACCAACAAATTGCCTGCCTTGATTCATTGACATACTGTAGTTTTACAGATTCCTAGTTCAAGAAACACCTTGAATATATAATCCTATTTCTAAGTATTTTCAAAGTGCACATTTAGCAAGATCAACCAAGTAAAAATATTGAGCAGAACATTCACCTTCTGAATCCATTTGGGTGATAAACAAAAAAGGGGAAACTGATAGGAGACTCTTCACCTCTCCTTTGTTTCTTGGAATCTTTCTAAGTAGCTATTCTGCAAGCCTCTCCTATCAAATATCAATTTAGTACAAATAGAGAGAATTACAAGGGAACATGATGCTGAATATCAATGCCCAAGTATGTTTTATTGCTGGTAGAATTACCTTAAACTTAAGGGGACACGTTCAACAGAATATAACTTATGGAGTTGCAAATGCAACTAGAAGATTTGAGTTAGGTTTCTAAAAGCCGTAGGCCAGGGCCGCCCACGAAGTTGATCGCGATCGACTAAATGAGGTTGATCGCAGCCGGATGGGGCAATTCTGCTCTCATGCTGAAAAAGTGTGGGCACCCCTGCCATAGACCATTGAATGAAATCATAATGCACTTCCTGCATCATTTAACTTCTTGGTTAAACAAAAAAAGTGTAAACTTCAGTAGACAAGCTTTTAAAGTGCTATTATTTGAAACACTCATCTCATACAAGCATGCAAAAAGTGCTGAGGAGTAAGTTACATTCCTACATACTTCTGTAATTAATACGGGTAAACTGCCAAATCTTAAAAAGAATGTTATATTTAATCTGATTAGGTAACAGTACTTACATGGTTCTTTATCATTCAACTACTCTACCTTCATACCACACTCCTTTATCAAAATCTAGTGAAATATTTAGAAATAGCTGTAAAATTAAGGGTATTAATGCCACATAGCAGCTACAATACAAAAGGAAATGGCCCTGGAAAAGAGACTGGAATTCAGAATATATTTGCCTGTTCCTTGAACAGAATCAGACAAAAAGCAAATATTGTTTCTCATTCATGAGACATTATATTCCAGAAATATGAATCTGACAAATGTGAAAACCCTTACCTTTTACCATACGAGTGAAGAACAATGAAGTCATTCTGAGAGGTTCTCATGTTTGCCAAATTACAATTTAAGTATTTTTAAAAGATATCTAACATTTTCTAAAATGTGTCTTCTCACTAAGAGAACACTATTAAATATGAATGATCCTTTGGCTACATATAAGTAGGCGACAATTGAAATTGTCATTTGTATAGCTATATGAAGTATGCAGCCACAAGCTTTTAATTATGCAGTTTTACCAAAGAAACACAAAACTATTTTAAATAGTCAATAGATACATTGTATTTATTTTGTTCAGGATTGTGTCCAAGATGTACCAGCATACCCAAGTTTTCTGCACAAAGTAACTCTGTAGGTAAGGAGACTTTTGCCAAATCAACATACTGCTAGTTCGGCTGCAAGAAAGTTCTTCGGTTTAAGGAACTGGGACATTTTTTTACAATGGCCAGATATATAGCACTAGTTGACAAAACAAGGGGGAAGTTTAAGAGTTTTGTAAGATGTTTGATGGATAATGTTTGAATGTTTGGTGGATTTTAACTGCATTTTAAAATATTAGTTGTGTTTAATTGTGTTTTAATGTTTGTAAATTTTAAATTGGATATCGATGCTTTTATGTCAAGCTGCTTTGAATACCCTTTGGGGAGATAAAGCAGGGTATAAATAAATAATAATTAATAAGTGTGATAAATGCAAATGAATTTCATTATACTACTACTAATCAGGATCACAAAGTTGATTTGTAATTTGGTTTAATAAAGCAGCTCACACAGTTGCTGTCGTGGATTATACTTTTGTGCCTCCCCATCACTGCAATATCTGTCAAATGATATGGGCTTGCCTCTATATACATTTCTGGCTTAACTAGAAAGACTAAGGGAATAGGGACCTAGAACACATATAACTGTCACAGAGATCAATGTGAAACAAGCAAAGGAGGAAGTGCTTTCAGTGTACACATTAGAAAAGGAACCCTGGAACTGGTTTGAGGTCTGGACGGTGCTTTTATGGACTGCAGAGGCTAGTCTCGAACAAGTTCCAGGATCCAAAATATCCATGGTTTCACCCCCACCCCCCAATGTGCATGTTTGGATCACCAGAGAACCCATCCCTGAATCATTTTAGTTTGTGATGCGGTTTACACTAAAGTGCACGGATGTGCATTAAGTATCAGTTATCTTTGCTCACCCCAGATTAAAGCCTATAATGTGCCTGAAACATATAAACACCATGGATTGAAGCTGCCTTCAAACTACATTAAATAGTCAGTGTAGATGTGCCCTTAATAATGAAGCAGCCGGTTATCAGCTGCAAAGAGAATAAACAATGGTATCCCAAAACGAATATGCGGTTTCTCTTCCCCTTGCAGTCTGGAGCAGCTGCTTGTCATCTAAATTGGCCCCCCGGTTCGTAAACAGCAGCAACAATGCCCCTCTATAGAGTGTAACACAGGCATGGGCAAACTTTGCCCCTCTGAGTGTTTTGGACTTTAATTTCCCCAATTTCTAACAGCCAATAAGATGGCTGGGATTTCCGGGAGTTGAAATCCAAACATCTGAAGAGCCTGGTGTAACATCTGCAGGTGTGATTACACAGGGTGCCAGGGAATAGTGCCTCAGATCCTGTCCAAAATGAAACATATGTGCATGTAACCCAGTTATGTCTACATGTTAACAACATGATTCTAGGCATCATGTAACCATTAGAATTCTCTCCCGCAAATTATGGTATAGTGTTCCCTCACTTATTGTGGGTGTTATGTTCCAGGAGCACCCGCGAAGTGAATATCCGTGAAGTAGGGATGCTATACTTATTTGAATATTTATACATCATTTTAATATACACTATTTTAACTCTTTATAAGCCTTCCCCACAAACTTATACACTACATAACCCTCCTTGAACGTGTTGTTCACATAATCCTCGGCTCCGGCTTTATCTGCAGAGGCAGCCTCTCCATACAGACAAATGCTCTTAAGTCCATATTTCAAAAACTGTGAAACAGCAAGTCTGCAAAAAGCAAACTGCAAAGTAGAGAGGGACCACTGTAGACTGTTAGCTTAGAGAATAGGTTTATTGAAGGCTATTCAACAACAAAACTAAATGGAAGCTCCATTTGATAGCAAGATGCTAAAGATAAACAGGAGATGATCACTATCTTATTGCACAGGTTACGAGTTTATGAATATCTTTCCTCAATAAAGATGTTCTTGGGATTTCACACATTATGCACCTTGTATACATTGAGATTCACTTGATGTCCACTTTTGTGTGAATGTAACAACACTCCAAGTACAATTTCAGCAAATCAATATTACATGTGAATACATTTTATCTGAACCTGTATTAAAACGATAATGCGCGTACATAATACTGCTGTTAAAGTTGAGTGAAAGAAAACACTGTTTTACTATTTAAGACAGATGTAGGCTATTTAGAACATAATCGTTTACCCAGTACATTTCAAGTGTAACATAAAAGTATTGTAGCAAAAATGCAAAGTGCATGTACAATTTCGTTTAAAACAGAAACAGAAAGCTTACAAAATAAATTCACTTCCAATGGCACCTCTGTCCAAGTAGCATAAGGTCCATTTGTGAGATAGGCAGGCTTGATTATTTTTGCAAACAAGCAAATAAAGTATATAGTGATTTGTTGTGGTGGTGTGCTTTCACTCTTTTTCAACTTATGTTGACTCTTAGCAGTTTTCTTGACAGGATTTGTTTAGAGGTTTGCTATTGCCTTCCTCGGAGGCTCAGAGTGTGACTTGCCAAAGATCAAGTGGCAGGTATCTATGCCCAAATAGGCAAGTGAACCCTTGTATTGAGAGTCCAATGTTCTGATCCCTACATGCTAGCACATGATGATAGTGTGCCCATAGTCTGAGACAAATCGGACTAAGAGTAGCATGATCAAAAGAACTTCAAGATTATTTTTTTTTATAAAAAAAATCTTCAATTTCAGTCATTTTTTCTTAAGTGCATTTTATACCTAGAATCAACATTTTTATCTCCAACACATTCATTTGGAGATCCAAGTGATTTAAATGCATGGCTTTTGAACAATGATTTAAATAACCACCCCAGTTCACCAACTCAAGTGTTTTGCATGATTTTTAAATCTATTTTTCCTTAGAAAAATATATACAGACTTGCAACAAAACCTACTGGGAGAAGCTTAATGCACATGAAATATTTTACAATTAAGAACCTTTAACAAGCAATCTTATGCACATCTACTTAGAAGTAATCGCACTGCATTCAACGGGATTTACTCCTCTGTAAAAGTGCATAGGATCCCTGCCTTATTGAAAACAACTTTAAAGGGAATATCAGTGTTATTATTACTTATATTCTTTGGGGGAGGGAAATAGATTTTGTATTTATTGCTTAAGCCAAAATCAAGCAAAGTCCTGGCATATCATTCTTCTCACCCATTGTTCCCTTTGACCAAAATGAGCATGAAATAGGCAATCTTCTGGAAGCATGGCCCCATTTAGTTTGTCCATTTAAGGCATGAAGTGGGAACTCTGCAGCTTTCCAGATTGTATTGAACTGCAATACTCTGAAGCCCTAACAAACAGAGCCAATGGTTGGGAATGCTGTGAGGTGCAGTTCAGCAGCATCTGGAGGGCCGCACAATTTCCACCCTGAATTAAGGCTTTTGGAAAAATATCCCAAGAATAGTCAAAACTGTATAAGCACTTAGGAGTCCATGTTCATTTAAGCACTGTAAGACAGGTAGCAATTTTAAAGTTTCCTGTGACTAAATCCTATTAGACAAAGTGGCCCTTACCCTATATACTCATGTATAAGCCTAGAAGTTTTGGTCAAAAATCTGCCCAAAAACTATGGTTATCTTATCCATGTGATTACTTTACCTCAATTCTTTTTTTTTTTAAGGAACCATCCCCTTCTTTGAGTAGAGTGGTAAAATGCAAGAATTTAACCTTGTCCAAGAGAACCTAAAAGAACCATCAACTCTCTCAGTGCTCTCCATTGTGGTGCCACTTCTAGCTTTTTTGAATGTCTAGATGGGGAAACAGTGGTAGTGGCAGCAAGACAACTGCCCTCTAGGTGGCACTGGCACTTTCCCCTTTCCAGGAATTACCCTCAACTAATCGATGGGTCACATCAAAGTAACTATACAACCAACAGCTAACCTCAATCTATACATGAGTATATACAGTACTTCATGGCAGACATGCACTGGGCCTTACATCCTACTGAAGTCAATACAAGCCAATTAACTAGTTCCCACTTTTAGAAACAGAAATTACAAGTAACCATAACTGACGATGGCTAATCTATTTGAACTGAATGTCTGAAAGGTTATGGGTACTTGTTGTCTTTAACAGAAAAAAGGAGCTTTGTGTGTTTAAAAATACAGTACCCTCCCCGTATCTGCAGAGGATACATTCCAAGACCCCCTGGATAACTGAAACTGTTGATAACACTCAACACTGTATTTTGACACTTGGGCCGACAATATACCTGGAAGACCTAAAGAGGCTCAGAAACACTTCCAGGGATTGTGGATAGGTGAAACTGTGGGTATTAAATCCATGGAGAAGGGAATTGTACTGTAGTTCATTTCACCACATCCCATAGAAAACTAATCAGAAATAGAACCAAGCAGTGCAAAAAAATATTACCCAAGGAGTAAGTAACACCCTAAAATGTAGCTGACATGATGTTATAAACCACGAAAAAAAACCCTTGCATAACAGAAATCCATGCTGGCTCAACAAACTGTCTTAGCTTGCAAATCTTTGTTATTTACACGAATGGTTTTATATCATCCTAACTTTTATTTTCACATTTCCTGTACAGAAAGAAAAATGAGATTTTTATCCCCAGCTAGTATGCCAACTGCACTGTGATTACAGAAATGTCAATTGAATCCTTTCCCTAATACTTTATGACATTAATAGCCACCTATAACACCTAACTCAACATCACTGTCTCATTTCTTTATCATAATATGTGGTTTATTTCTAATTCATTAACACTCATAAAAGTCATTTTAAGCACCTAGCAACAACTCTTCCTCTCAAATTCTGTATCTCCTACATTTTAAAAATTAATTCTAAGTTATTTTAATTTAAATAGCCTCTAAGTTAATTTAAATTAGCCTCAAGGATAAATTTGAAAGAGGCCCACGGATTTAGTACAACTTGTCTATATAAAAAGAAATCTGCATATAAACAAAACTCTTAAGTGAGAGGATTCAACTGGTTACAGCTGCCATAATTCAACATCTGGTAAAATGCAAATACCAGAACAGCTGAAATCCCAATTCCAAACAGTCTATGTAGAAAAATAGCTTATACAAACCAGTGAGATGTTACTTAGTTACTATTTTCAGCAGCTGAAAATTACGCAGTTTAACTCTGTGAAATGGGAGTTAAGCAGAGTAGATCTCCAGTGGCCAAGTTTCTAATGACAACCCATTAGCAAGTAGCTAAATGTGATGCTGGATCTAAGTCAAGAACTTCTGCTCTTAGAAACACCTATTTCAATTGATATCAAAGAATGACAAAATCAGGCTCTTCATTCCGGACCACAAAACAGTACAGTTCTGAGGACTATCTTGTCTGAAGGATACCCATTTCAATGGGAGAAAACCAGCAGTCATGAGGGACACTGCTATTCCTAAATGCTCAATGCTTTCTTGAAATCAAACTATTCCTGATCAGTTTCACATTGAGAGCAAATGAAAATTTGGGTGCCATAATACAAGCCTCCAAATTCTACACCTTCAATATACAAATGAGTGGCTTAAAACAAATTCCCTTCATATTACTGGAAGCTGTTACAATTTCAGTAATGGTGAAGGGCATATCATAAATATACATAAGCATCTAAAAAACAACAGGTGTTTAAAATGTTATTAATATAGACCAATATGAAGAAAATGTGTGATCTAATTGGATGCTACTTCAATTACTTTCTAAAGTCCCTTCCACACTTGCCCCTAATTCCCAAGATCTGATCCCAGATTATCAATTTATCCCAGATTATCTGGCAGTGGAGACACATACAATCTGGTTTAAAGCAGATAATCTGGGATCAGATCCTGGGATAAAGGTCAGTGTGGAAGAGGCCTTAGGCCCCTTCTACACAGCTATATAAAATCCCACATTATCTGCTTTGAACTGGGTTATATGGCAGTATGGACTCAGATAACTCCGTTCAAAGCAGATATTGTAGATTATCTGCCTTGATAATCTGGGTTATATGGCTGTGTGGAAGGGCCCTAAGAAAGCTGTGGACAAGAGCGTCCAAGCTAAAGGCTTTTATAACACTTTTTTTACACTTATGGTACTGTTACCCAGTGATGTGCTTTGGGATTACTATATTTAAGAGGCAACTGTGTGGCTGATCTGCGTTTAATTTTACAAGTATACATGTCTTTTTAATAAACAAGACTGAGATAAGTAACCGTGCCAAATTTGAATGGAGGCCACTTTAACTCAGTAAATGAGCTTCTGTTTTTATTCCACCCAAAATCTGAAGTACAATTTCATCTAGCTACAGCAGTGTCTCAAAAGAATTCCTGAATTACGTTCTTGGATTCTTGCAGGTATCAGGGCAGCCATTTGTATCAACAGCTGTCCTAGTACTAGTTGGAAATTGTAGCATCACTGCATACACGCTTGTAAACTTTTGAGACTAACCACAGCAAACCTGTGCATATCATTCATACTTAAGTTGGGAGTTTCAAACCCTGAATGGATTTCATATGATTACATACAGCTTATTTAGGATTTTAGAGGTTTTCTCTGGATCAGTGAGGTAGCAGGGATGACCAATCTCACAGAAAATTCACACTTCTCCAAAGTTGGTGTGTCCCGTTTCCTTGGCATGTTCTCTGGCTTCCACTTGCCCTGTTAATCCTTTCTGACATACCATGCATCTCAGTGTAAATCGATTTACATCAGTAAACTGTCTCTTTCTTCTGGCTTCATCTGCTAACTCCATAGCCTGTGCAAGCACGATGTCATCAGATGCTGAAAAGATTGTTTGGGGAGGAACATCTGAATTGAGAATTTTACGCTCAAGAGGATCATAGTGAATACCATCATAAATTAAAAGCACCCGTTTAGCATAGCCAGCGTCTTCCCCAAAACGATCAATTCTGACTGTTTGAGTGTCCACTACACAAATTTCACATTGATAGAATTTAGATAAGATGGAAACCTCAATTGCACCTCCCCACGTATCTTCTCTTCTTATCCATTCACAGTATTCCTGATTAGTTTTCCCTAGTACAGCCTCGCTATAGGATTCCGGATCACTTGCTACAATCTGAGCTATGAGATTTCTCATCTCTGGAGCACATCCTGGATCATAAACCCCACCTTCTACCACATAATATATGCTGGTAAAGAGACATGAGTTATCTGCAGGAACAACCTTCCGGGCAAGCACTGGGAGAGCTTCCCTGAATGAATTAGAAGCAGTTCGTTTTGTGACTATAGTTGGCTCAGTTTTGGGCTTGGTTGCATCTTCTTCAACTATAAGAGTATCACCTGTCAAGAAAAACAGAACAAGGAAATAAATATATGGTCTACTTTAGTGAGTAAGAACACAAGGCCAAAGTCGCTGACAAGTTTCAGTTCATCTATGGGTTCATCTCTCAGAAAACCCTCCCCACAGAAGTGTAACAGGGCTCTACTCAAACTCCTCTTATTAAGATTCTGACAGTTTGTGTAATCACACTACACTTTAAAGAGTTGGCATTCTACTTTAAATCTTGAGGTTGCCTCTTGCAAAATTCTGGAGTTTGTAGTTTAGTATAAGGCCCAGGATCTTTCTGTCTGAGAAGTTTAAAAGCCGCTCCCTAAACAGCAAATCCCAGGATTCAACAAGAAGCAGCCATATAATTTAAAGTGGAGTACCAACTCTTTAATAGTGTATTGTGATAATCTAAAAGACAATAAAACACTTGTGAGAATATATATACCATTTAGAGTTAATGATGGATACAAACAGAAAAGGTGATATTTTATGACAAGCTCCTAGAAATAAACTAGGTCCTAATGGGCAGCGCTTCTGCCATGTTTTCTACTGAACCAAATACCCATAATTAGGACCAAAACATGTTAATTCATTTTAGAAGCCATCAGATGTTGTCCACTCCAGTGATACAACAGTCCTGACACTGATGTGATGGCATTATGTATGTATTTATTTCTAGGTTAAAATTGCCAATGCACTAACAACACAAAGAAGGACCAGAAATTACATCACTCATCTTGTGTACAAGGATAAGCTGACAGAATTAGACACTAACAGATAACAAGACTCTAAAGTTTAATTAATGGGTGGCAACAAACATTCTGCTTATTTTATGCAATTATAATACGTCAAAACACATGTGTCACTGTTTGAAGACTTCCTGTTCTCAAAAGGGACACCTACTCTTTTCTATTTAAGTTGATCTTCTTATTCAAGCTTTAGAGCAGGGGCTGGTATAAGGCAAGCCTGTGTATGCTACTAGATATTTTGCTAATTTATAAAAAGATCCTAAGAGTTCTGGGACCCACGTGTTTATAAGCAAAAGTAATACATTGAATTTCTACTTTCCAAATTGATTCTAAAATGGGGAAAAGGCTTATTGCAAATAGGAGTAACTACAAAAACACCCCACTTGAAATTTGTTGATAGGGTGCCTTCAAGTCATTTATGACCCATGGTAAACCTGTTATTGTGCATTCTTGGCAGAATTTATTCAAAGGGTCTTTGCTCTTTCTTGCCTTCATGCGAGGCTAAGTGTAACCTGCCCAAGATTGGATTCTATGGCTGAGCAGGGATTCAATCCTTGGTCCCAGAATGTCTTAGTTCTACAATCAAGCCATTTGAGATGAGAATAAAACATTCTTAGGTTAAAATGTTAAAAATACTCTATTCAATCATTCTGTGTATACTGGCTCTAACTAATGGACTTTGATTGCTGTTATTGTGTGACTTCAAGTTATTTCTGACTTATAGCAGCCCTATAGCAAACCAAACAAACCAGTAAGCCTAGCATCCAACTAACATCTACTCTAGTTTTTGTACTCATAATGAAAAGCAAAACACTGGGATAATTGTCAGCTTCGAATTACTAGATGCCATCCATGCCAAATTGGGGGGGGGGGGCTAAATCTAGCTATTACTGCCAACCAACATAGGTCCACTGAAACAATAAGTCAAGGCTTGTATATGTCTTATATATTGAATGGATCTACTCTTGTCCAGATGAATCAGTGACTGTTTGTATAACAATGGACTGGTTCATGGTCTCCAGCGGATGCCAACATCCTTGGATGCTCAAGTCCTATTATATATAATGGCGTAGGAAAATGACATCCCTTTGATAAAACAGGAAAATCAAGGTCTGCTTGTTGGTTCTTATATTTCTTCATATATTCAAGCCATGCATGTTTCAACTCCATAGATATGGAGGGCCAACTGTATTTCAATTATATTCAACAAAGGGTCTCTTCATGCCATGCCAGTATAGCAGTTTGGTGCTAATATAGCTGTGGTATCTCCATGCAAGGGCCACGTCCATGCTCTTAGGGCCCTTCCAGGCAGGCCCTGTATTTCAGGATATGATCCCAGGTTTTCTGATTATCCCAGATTATCTGGCAGTCCTTGGCTTTACTTCACGAACGAAGATTCAGGAAGGACTCATCCTACGCTTTCTACAAGCATGTTGATGATTCGGAAGTTGGATGTGTCCTTCGAGCGTGTGCAATGGATTTTTCTGGTGGAGCGCAGTGTGCACAGAACTGGCCTCACCCTTTAAACCAAAGGTTTCTCTGCCGGGGCCTAGCAAGCTTAGGACGGTGGCAGCAAGGTCCTCAGGTCGTATGTTTGATTTGATTTTCCTTCTCTAGATGATTGACCTTACACAGTGAGACGAGCACCATCTGCCCGGCTTTGAAATTAGAGTTTTCCTTCTGGGCAATTGCCGGCCCTGCAGGTGTTTTGGACTTCAAATCCCATAAATCCTAACAGCTGGTAAACTGGCTAGGATTTCTGGGAGTTGAAGTCCAAAACACCTGGAGGGCCGGCAATTGCCCAGATCTGCTTTAAACCAAAGGTTCGTCTGCCGGGGCCTAGCAAGCTGGGACGGTGGCTGCGAGATCCTCAGGTCGTAGGTTTGGTTTGAGTTTCCTTCTCTTAGATGGTTGACCTTACAGGGTTAGACAAGCACCATCAGCCCGGGTTTATTTATTTATTTACTTACTTTATTTATTTATATTCCGCTCTTCTCACCCCAAAGGGGACTCAGAGCAGATTACAGGTACACATACTTAGCAGACAATCCCTGCCGTTTCCACATACACACAAATAGACGAACAGAGGCAAACTCTGGCCACCAAGGGAAGCTGACGCACTCATCTCTCAGCGTTCCTAGCATCCCTTGTTCCTTCCGCATTCCTCAGCATTCCTGGAGTTCTTTAATGGCCTCATAATTCAGTCAAAATTTGCCTCCCCACTTAATGTGGTACCTTTATCTCCTACTTGACAGATGCAACTGTCTTTCGGGCTGCAAAGGTCGACGGCAGGCTACACTTAAAGGTCGAGCACCCACCTCAACCCGGGCAGGCCTCGAACTCATGACCTACTGGTCAGAGAGATCTTATGCAGCTGACATTTAGCCAGCTGCGCCACATTCCCGATGCTTAAATTAGAGTTTTCCTTCTCTTAGGATGGTTGCCAAAAGGCTAGAGAGCCCATCCTGGCCATTGACACTCTTTGTCAGACCCTTCGGTTGTGACCTGTCTGGCATGGGAGGCCCTATCGGTGGCTATTATGCCACCGCCAGCATAGCTCACAACTTCATTAGTGTACGCAAGCCTCTCTCCCACGACAAGGGGGCGCCAACGGAGAGGCAGTAAGGACTCATATAATCTAGTTTAAAGCAGAAAACCTGGGATCGGATCCTGGGATATGGGGCCTGTCTGGACGGGACCTTAGAATTCTCTACCAGAATATGGGCCTTAAGCAGCGAATCATTCTCCACCAGGCATGGGGAAATTTTGACCCTCCGGGTGTTTTGGACTTCAACTCCCACAATTGCAAACAGCTGGTAGGAATTGTAGGAGTTGAAGTCCAAAACACCCGGAGGGCCCAAGTTTGCCCATGCCTGTTCTACACTGTAGAATGAAAGCCATTTCATAACTGGCTCACTGCGATGGAATAATGGAAGTTATAGTTTTCTAGGATCTTCAAGCTTCTCTGCCAAAGAGCACCAGGTTCCTCACCAAACGGCAATTCCCATGATCCCACAGTGGTGTCAAAAGTGCATGCCCCTTCACTGGAAGCCTTTAAGAGACAACTGAAAACCTGGTTTTTCCGCCCAGCCTTTGGAGACTAGATCCCTCAATGCCAGTGTTTTGGATTTCCTTCCCCTTTGCGACTCTTCACGTTTTGGCCCTACTCCATTTATCTCCCCCAGTTTTTTAAACATCTTATATGTACATGTGGCCCGCCCTCTCGTCTTCTTTTTTCCTTTTTGTTTTAGATGCATTTGTTATTGTGTTTTTGTTAAGACGTATTCATTTTACTGTGTTTACTGTTTTTATTGTGTTTTTTGTTTTTTTGATGTCTGATATTTTGTGATTTGTGGTTTGGGCACGGTCCCATGTAAGCCGCTCCGAGTCCCCTTTGGGGAGAGGGAAGCAGCTTATAAATAAAGTTTATTATTATTATTTCTTATTATTTTCCAATTGATACTGAGAAACTGAGGCGGTTTGACAGGCGTTGGCAAACTTCAGCCCTCCAAGTGCTTTGGACTTCAACTCCCACAATTCCTAACAGCCTAACACCCAATTGCCTTTCTACTAATTCTCCAGACTCTTTAAGGTGCGTCTACACTGTTTAATTAATGCAGTTTGACACATTATCCGCCATGGCCCAATACAGTATGGAGCAAGCCTGGGCAAACTTTGGCCCTCCCGGTGTTTTGGACTTCAACTCCCACAATTCCTAGCAGCCTGAGGCTGCTAGGAATTGTGGGAGTTGAAGTCCAAAACACCTGGAGGGCCCAAGTTTGCCCAGGCCTGCTATAGAGCAAGCATGGGCAAACTTGGGCCCTCCCTCCAGGTGTTTTGGACTTCAACTCCCACAATTCCTAGCAGCCTGTGGTTGCTAGTAAAGCGGGTTTTGGTACTTTTCGTGCAAAAAGTACAGTCAGAGAGTGATGCTGCACACGTGTTTAGCTTAGAAATGCGGGTCCCTGTGCCAAGAATCAGACAGGCACTTGCAATGTGAAAATAACACTGTGATTGATGCTTTTTAATACACCCTGTGCCTAACGTGAGATAACATAGGCTAGATGGGTGAAACAGTACAGATTGTGCTATGGGAGAACTTAATGCGAATAGAGAAAGCACTGCGCATGACAGAGAGTCTGACCCCCTCCGTTGCTGGCACGGAGCCTGGAAGTCAATGTTTCAGCTTGGGAACATCAGAGACTTAGCATTGATAACTGTACTGTGAGAAAGAACTAACAAGAAATGACTATTGTTCTGATTCAGAGGTGTAACTTTGAGATGTGATGCAAATGGAAATGCGATGTTTATTGGATTAATGAAATGTCATGTAAACAACAGTAATCACCAGCCAATTATGATTGTTTTTATCCATGAAGAAGGGGTGGGCTTAACTGAAATGCCTCCATTGGGGTATAAATGTCTTTGTATTGAAAGTGACGGGGTTCTTTTGCCCCTGATTGCAGCGTGTTCTGCTGGCAAAAGCCCACCAGCTGGTGCCAGAAATAAATCCGTTTGATTTTTCACCTGCTTCACAGTTGCCGTGTGTTTTCCTCATCCTTGTACCTGCACGTTCAGGTAGCTTGGTAAAGTTAACTTGGTACTCGGAGTTCCATAACTCCTTGATTTGGCTGCTTCACTAGGAATTGTGGGAGTTGAAGTCCAAAACACCTGGAGGGCCAAAGTTTGCCCAGGCCTGCTATAGAGCAAGCATGGGCCAACTTGGGCCCTCCCTCCAGGTGGACTGGGACTCCCACACCCTAGCAGCCTGTGGCTGCTAGGAATTGTGGGAGTTGAAGTCCAAAACACCTGAGGGCCAAAGTTTGCCCAGGCCTGCTATAGAGCAAGCATGGGCCAACTTGCCTCCCTCCAGGTGTTTTGGACTTCAACCCCACACCCTAGCAGCCTGTGGTTGCTAGGAATTGTGGGAGTTGAAGTCCAAAACACCTGGAGGGCCAAAGTTTGCCCAGGCCTGCTATAGAGCAAGCATGGGCCAACTTGGGCCCTCCCTCCAGGTGTTTTGGACTTCAACTCCCACAATTCCTAGCAGCCTGTGGTTGCTAGGAATTGTGGGAGTTGAAGTCCAAAAACACCTGAGGGCCAAAGTTTGCCCAGGCCTGCTATAGAGCAAGCATGGGCCAACTTGAGCCCTCCCTCAGTGTTTTGGACTTCATCTCCACACCCTAGCAGCCTGTGGTTGCTAGGAATTGTGGAGTTGAAGTCCAAAACACCTGGAGGGCCAAAGTTTGCCCCAGGCCTGCTATAGAGCAAGCATGGGCCAACTTGGGCCCCCTCAGTGTTTTGGACTTCACCCACAACCCTAAGCAGCCTGTGGTTGCTAGGATTTCTGGGAGTTGAAGTCCAAAACACCTGGAGGGCCAAAGTTTGCCCAGGCCTGCTATAGAGCATGGGTAGACTTGTGCCTTCTCTCAGGTTTTGGACTTCAACTCCCACACTTCCTAGCCGCCTCAGGCTGCTAGGAAGTGTGGGAGTTGAAGTCCAAAACACCTGGAGGGAGGGCCCAAGTTTGCCCAGGTCTGCTTTAACGCCATGGTTCGATGCCATGGGATCATGGGAGTTGTAGTTTCGTGGGGCAGCATCAAAGAGGACCAAAGCGCCTTGTCAAACTACAACTCCCATGAGCCTTAGCAGTGAAAAGGAACCCGCAGTTGAGCAGGCGCCTTGTGGAGAACCAACGAGCAGGGCCCCCCGTTTCCCCTTCTTACCGGAGTGAATCCCCAGCTCTCGAGGCGCTGCTCCCGTCGCTGAGGTCGAGGCCGCGGGGAGGGAAGCCGAGCAGCAGGCGCTGGGCCTGGGCGGGCACCCCGGTGAGGGCCGCGATCACCGCCTGCAGCTCTCGGAGGCGGGAGTGGGCCGTGAGCCCCGGCAGCGCGAAGGAGCCGCTCCGGGCCTTACAGCGCAGCCGCAGCATCTCGCCGGCCGACGGACATGGGGCGCCCCGAAGGCGGCGGCCGGTCTTCAATCATGCCCGCCCTCTCGCCTCGCGCTACGAAAATGGCCGCCGGGCGGGGCCTGCAACCCGGCAACCCTCGCTTCCTTAACCCGGCGGAGCTCGCGATTGGTTGGTTCCCCTTGCGTAGCCGCGCGCGCTCTGCCCGGACAGCCAATCACATCCGCGCTCCGGCCTGCCCGTGCTGGAGCACAGGGAAAACATCCGCTGAGGGGATGGGAGGGGGGGGGGGAAGAAATGAATGACGCGCTGTAGTGCGCATGCGCGGAATGTTGTGACGTCCAGTTCCTGCTTGTTTTATAACAAAACGCCGAACTGTTGCAAATGCGCTCTGCGCATGCGCGTTGTCTGCCCTTAGGACTACAATGGGCATAACTGAGTGTTGTCTTGGTGGCATTGATCCGCCCCTTTTTTTCTTATTGTCATCATGCAATGACAACCACACCCCGCCTTTGTATGGAGGCAAAGGGTGCATCTACACTGCAAAATTTGTGCATTTTGACAGGACTTGGAACTACCATGGCTCAATGCTATGGAGCCTAGGGAGTTGTAGTTTTACAAGGCCTTTCGTCTTCTCTGCCAAAGAAGAGGTGCCTCATAAAAAACACAACTTCCATGGCTTAAGAGGCTGAGGGGGAAAAGGAAGAGGGCTGACACTGTTAGGAATTGTGGGTGTTGAAGTCCAAAACACCTGAAAGGAGGTCCCAAGTTGGCCCATGCGTGAGCTATCTCTATTTCCTAATTTGCATATGGTTTCTCATTGGCCAGCTTCAACATTCTAACATTCTTAAATGGCTGAGGGGGGGAAAGGAAGGGGCCTCGGGCGGCTAGGAATTGTGAGTGTTGAAGTCCAAAACACCTGAAAGGAGGTCCCAAGTTGGCCCATGCGTGAGCTATCTCTATTTCCTAATTTGCATATGGTTTCTCATTGGCCAGCTTCAACATTCTAACATTCTTAAATGGCTGAGGGGGGAAAGGAAGGGGCCTCGGGCGGCTAGGAATTGTGAGTGTTGAAGTCCAAAACACCTGAAAGGAGGGCCCAAGTTGGCCCATGCATGAGCTATCTCTACCTCCTAATTTGCATATGGTTTCTCATTGGCCAGCTTCAACATTCTAACATTCTTAAATGGCTGAGGGGGGAAAGGAAGGGGCCTCAGGCGGCTAGGAATTGTGAGTGTTGAAGTCCAAAACACCTGAAAAAAGGGCCCAAGTTGGCCCATGCGTGAGCTGCTATCTCTACCTGTTGTTGTTTATTCGTTCAATCGCTTCTGAGTCATCGTGACCTCATGGACCATCCCACGCCAGAGCTCCCTGTCGGCCATGCCCCCCCCCCCCCAGCTCCTTCAGGGTCAAGCCAGTCACTTTGAGGATACCATCCATCCATCTTGCCCTCTTCCTTTTTCCTTCCATTTTCCCCAGCATCATTGTCTTCTCTAAAGTTTCCTTTCTTCTCATGATGTGGCCAAAGTACTTCATCTTTGCCTCTACTATCCTTCCCTCCAATGAGCAGTCGGGCTTTATTTCCTGTAGTATGGACTGGTTGGATCTTCTCGTGGTCCAGGGCACTCTCAGAACTTTCCTCCAACACCACAGTTCAAAAGCAACTATCTTCCTTCGCTCAGCCTTCCCTAAGGTCTAGCTCTCACATTTGTAGGTTGCTACAGGGAATACCATTGTTTTTACTATGTGTATCTTTGTTGCCAGTGTGATGTCTCTGCTCTTCACTATTTTATCAAGATTAGTCATTGCTCTCCTCCCAAGAAGTAAACGTCTTCTGATTTCCTGGCTGCAGTCTGCGTCTGCAGTAATCTTTGCGCCTAGAAATACAAAGTCTGTTACGGCCTCCACGTTTTCTCCCTCTTTTTGCCAGTTATCAATCATCCTTGTTGCAATGATCTTGGTTTTTTAATGTTTAGCTGCAACCCAGAACTTGCACTTTCTTCTTTCATCTTGATTAGAAGGCTCCTCGGCTTCTCCTCGCTTTCGGCCATCAAAGTGGTATCATCTGCTTATCTAAGGTTATTAATGCTTCTTCCAGCAATTTTGACTCCAGTCTTGCAGTCGTCAAGCCCACACATCACATGATGTGTTCTTCATATAAATTGAATAGGTTGGGTGAGAGTATACAACCCTGCCGTATGCCTTTCTACCTACTAATTTGCATATGGTTTCTGATTGGCCAGCCTCAACATTCTAGCATTCTTAAGAGGGTGAGGGGGGAAAGGAAGGGGGCTGAGGCTGCTAGGAATTGTGGAAGTCCAAAACACCTGAAAGGAGGGCCCAAATTGGCCCATGCATGAGCTATCTCTACCTCCTAATTTGCATATGGTTTCTCATTGGCCAGCTACAACATTCTAACATTCTTAAATTGCTGAGGGGGAAAAGGAAGGGGCCTCAGGCAGCTAGGAATTGTGGGAGTTGAAGTCCAAAACATCTGGAGGGCCCAAGTTTACCTATACTGGCTCTATAGCAGGGATTCTCAAACTGCGGCCCTCCAGCTGTTTGGGCCTTCAACTACCTGACAATTGAGCAAGCTCATTAGGGCTTCTGGGTGTTGAAGCCCAAACAGCTGGAGGGCCGCAGTTTGAGGATGCCCGTTCTATAGTACTGAACCTACTTCAACACTAATTTTGCTACTGTTATGAATTGTCATGTAAACAGCTGATATGCCGTATGCATTTTCATTAACTGGACCAAATTTGATACAAATATCCGATACACCCAAATTTGAATACTGGTGGGGTGGGGGTTGATTTTGTCATTTGGGAGGTGTAGTTGCTGGGATTTATAGTTCACCTACACCTACAACATTCTGAACTCCACAAGGATGGAACTGAACCAAACTTGGCACTCAGAAATCCCATGACCAACAGAAAATACTGGAAAGGTTTGGTGGGCATTGACTTTGAGTTTTGGAGTTGTAGTTCATCTATATCCAGAGGTGCACTCAAACAGTGATTGATCTGGACTAGTGGTTCTCAATCTGTGGATTCCAAGGTGTTTTGGCCTACAACTTCCAGAAATCCCAGCAAGTTTACCAGCTGGATTGTTGTAGTTTTTTGGGGCTATATGGCCATGTTTTAGAAGCATTCTCTCCTGATGTTTCACCTGCATATGTGGCAGGGTGCCTCTGAGGATGCCTGCCATAGATGCAGGTGAAACATCAGGAGAGGATGCTTCTAGAACATGGCCGTATAGCCCAAAAAACTGCAACAACCCAGTAATTCTAGCTATAAAAGCCTTTGAAAATACAGTTTACCAGCTGTCAGGATTTCTGGGCGTTGAAGGCCAAAACATCTGGGCACCCACAGGCTGAGAACCACTGATCTGGACCAAACTTGGCAGGAATATTCAATATGCCCAAATGTGAACACTTGGTGTACTTTGGGGAAAATAGACATTTGGGAGTTGTAGTTGCTGGGATTTATAGTTCATCTAGAATCAAAGAACATTCTGAACTCCACCATTGCTAGAATTGGGCCACACTTAACCCCCATGACTAACAGAAAATACTGGAAGGGTTTGGTGGTCTCACCTACATCCAGAGAGCAGGAGGAGGGCTTTTGGTGGGAGGATTCGCCCTCTGTTTCCAAAAAGGAAGAGAACTACAGGCAAAGAGATCTTCAGCCTTCTCTGCCAAAGTGGTTCCTAAGACCATCAGAAATATGTGTTTTCTGATGGTCTTTGGCAACCCCCTCCCCAACCCCCAGGTTGAGAAACACTGGTGTAGATGCACCTTAAGAGTATGGAGAAGTGGGCTTGGAATCCGTGGGAAGGCAATCGAATGGCCTTGGGTGAGTCACACACTCTCAGCCCCAGAGGAAGGCCAGCTCCCTCTTTTCTTTTTTGTGTGTCAGGAGTGACTTGTCAGGAGTGACTGCAAGTGGCTTCTGGTGTGAGAGAATTGGCCGTCTGCAAGGATGTTGCCCAAGGGATGTCCAGATGTTTTGATTGTTTGTATTTTACTTTGTTGTATTGTAATTTTGGGCTTGGCCTCATGTTAGCCGCCCTGAGTCCCCTTTGGGGAGATGGTGGCGGGGTATATTATTATACTGACAAAAACCACATGTCACAGCAAACAAGATCTATATGCTGGAATTGTTGTTGTTGTTGTTGTTGATATTATTATTATTAGAAACACAACAAGATGAGTCCACAGCAGACAACATCACTCTGCTGGCTGTTGTATTGGATCACACGTTGGACACTTCCCAAGTGTCTAGGACTGTGTGATGTATCAGCGAACAATGTGTGCAGATCCCAGTAAGGTGGCCTTTTGTAGCTGGCAGATGGTAATTTTGTCAGCGCTGATTGTGTTTAAGTGCAGGCCAAGGTCTTTAGGCACTGCACCCAGTGTGCCGATCATCACTGGGACCACCTTGACTGGCTTGTGCCAGAGTCTTTGCAGTTTGATCTTTAAATCCTGATATTGTGTTAGCTTTTCCAATTGCTTCTCTTCAATCCTGCTGTCACCTGGGATTGCAACAATGACAATCCATACTTCATTTTTTAGCATGATTGTGAGGTCAGGAATATTGTGCTCCAAATCTCTGTCAATCTGAATTCGGAAGTCCCAGAGGAGTTTGACGTGTTCATTTTCTTTAACTTTTTCAGGCTTGGGATCCGACCAGTTCTTTGTCGCAGGCAGATGGTATTTGTGGCACAAATTCCAATTAATCATCTGAGTAACGGTGTTATGCCTCTGCTTGTGGTCTGTCTGCGCGATCTTCTTGCAGCAGCTGAGAATGTGATCTATTGTTATTGTTGCTGTCTTTGTGATTGTGTTTATTGTAATTTTAAACTGCTTAATGTATTCCGGTGTTGTTATGTAATTATGATGTTGTTATTTGTTGCTTAGTGTATTTTGTTTTTATTTTGTTTTTATTTTGTTGTACTCTGTTGCTTGGGCTTGGCCTCATGTAAGCCGCCCCAAGTCCCCGTTGGGGCAGATGGTGGTGGGGTACAGGGCCGGATGAAGGTAAAAAATTATAGTAAGCAAACCTTTTTTTGGCGCCCCCTAGGTCTTCAGTGTGGTGATGATGGCGTGCATGCGTGCTAGTTTCGCGCATGCGCTATTGGGACCGAGCTCTTCTGGTGGAGGGACAGGGAGTTGCTAAACGCACTCCCAAGAGGATGAAAAGAACAAGCCAGGAGGGAACATTTTGCAGCCGGGGCGGAGCCTCCCGTCCACGCGCCAGCCACCCGCAGCAATGGCGACCGCGGCTGGATGCGCCCTTGGCTACAGTGGTGCCCTGAGGCGGCCGCTTAATTTGCCTCCACAAAGATCTGCCCCTGGTGGGGTATAAATAAAGATTATTATTATTTTATCATCCTTGTGGAAGGCTTCTCTCATATCCCCGCATAGAGAGCTGGAGCTGACAGAAGGAGCTCATCCATGCTCTGAGGTAGCAGCTCTGAGGTAGTCTGTCTGCGCAATCTTCTTGCAGCAGCTGAGAATGTGATCTATTGTTATTGTTGTTGCCTTTGTGATTGTGTTCATTGTAATTTTAAACTGCTTAATGTATTCCTGTGTTGTTATGTAATTACGATGTTGCTTTTTGTTGCTTAGTATATTTTGTTTTTATTTTGTTGTACTCTGTTGCTCGGGGTTGGTCCCATGTAAGCCGCCCCGAGTCCCTGTTGGGGGAGATGGCAGTGGGGTATAAATAAAGATTATTATTGTTGTTATTGTATCACCCTTGTGGAAGGCTTCTCTCATATCCCTGCATAGGGAGCTGGAGCTGACAGAGGGAGCTCTCGCTGAACAAGCCTTGTTATGGATGAATCGGAAGCAACTTCGAGGGACGACACAAAAGCCAACGAAGGACTCAGCGGTATGGGAGCCTGAGAGGTGTAGTTTGGCAGAGGAGGCTGAGGCCCTTGTAAAACTGTAACTCCCAGGGATCCTTCCGCGGTGTGGATGCACCCAGAGGCGGGGAATGCTCAGAGGTGACTTTGAAACACAACCTGGAGCAAAGCTCCCTTTGGATGGGAAAAGAGAGAGCTTCCTTTTGGCTTCCTTTAAGGAGGAGGGAGGCATCAACCCATGCCTTGCGCTTCCCTTTCGCCTTGACCTTGATTCCCCCCCGTGGCTTCCGCATCCCTTCCTCCTCGGCTGCCGCCCACCCGAGACTCAGTCGTCAGTGGAAGCGCGTCAGAGGCAGGAGGCGGCGGCGGCGGTGCATGTGCTTTCTCCTCTTCTTGCTGGGAAGGAAGCGGAGCCTTTCATAACGCAGAAGGAGCCTTGCTGCCCCACCGCCAGCGACCCTCCCCGCATCCATGTCTGGGGAGGCGACCCCAATGACCCAGGAGCTCAATGGCAATAGCTGGAGCCAGGGAGGCAAGCCTGCCCACTTAAGGGGCTCCGAGAAGAAATGCTGTGAGTATTTTTTTTTTAATCTTTTGGAGCTGTTGGTGTGGCTTGAGATTTTTTATTTGGCTCAGTGCATTCACACAGAAATATCAGGTATTATTATTATTATTATCTCTTCACAGTGCTAAAGGCAGGGATGGTTTCCTCCCTGGGGCAAAGCCATTCATGCTATGAGACAATGTGTTGTATCCATGCAATGCTTTTAAGTCAGGCATGGGCCAACTAGGGCCCTCCAGGTGTTTTGGACTTCAACTCCCACAATTCCTAACAGCCTACCGGCTGTTAGGAATTGTGGGAGTTGAAGTCCAAAACACCTGGAGGGCCCTAGTTGGCCCATGCCTGCTTTAAGTCTTTGGGCAATGAATGAGGCAGATGGAAATCATGGCATTATAAAAAATCTCATGCGCTTTAACTTACCAAAGTCTCATGCAAAATCGAACTGGCTGGAGTAGAACACAGAAAGCCAAAGTTCAGATATCCACTTAGCTAGGGAATCTCTCTGGGTGACTGAGGGTCTCATCACACATGGGGGAAAAAATCCACTCAAAATCCGGTTTCTGCCTTCTGAAGATTTCTGGGGTTTGTAGTTTAGGAAGAAGCTTTTAACAGCCTCACTAAACTACAAATCCCAGAATTCTGCAGGAGGCAGAAAGCGAATTTTAAGTGGATTTATTTCTCTAGAGTGATGAAGCTCTGATTTCAGCCAGCCACTCATTTCTAGTTTCTCTCTAATTACAGAACTGGAAGTATATGGCAAGAGTAGGAAACAAACTATAGATACTGTATTGAGAGCTTTTTGGAAGAAGGAAAGGATTGTTCACTGGGTTGCTGTGAGTTTTCTGAGCTGTATGGCCATGTCCAGAAGCATTCTCTCCTAACGTTTCGCCCACATAAGAACATAAGAAGAGCCATGCTGAATCAGGCCTCAGCCCATCTAGTCCAGCATTCTGTGTCACACAGTGGCCCACTAGTTGTACACAGGGATCTCTAGCAGAAAGGAGGGCAGAACCCTCACCTGCTCCTGACCCCCACAACCAGTTCCCGGGAAAATCCTGCCTGCCTCCATCAACACAGAGGTGGCACTTGGATGTCCATTTCAGTAGCTACTGATTCCCTTGGTATCCATGAGTCTGTCTAATCCTGCCTTGAAGCTGTCCAGGCTGACAGCTGTCACAACCTCCTCTGGAAGTGAGTTCCATAACCCAATGACCCTCTGGGTGAAGAAATATTTCCCTTTATTAGTCCTAACTTTCCTACCTTGGAGGTTTAGGGAGTGCCCCCTAGTCCTCATAAGGCATCCTCATAAGTTGAGAGGGGTCTGTTGGAAACTAGGCAAGTGGGGTTTATATATCTGTGGAATGTCCAGGGTGGGAGAAAGAACTCTGGTCTGCTTGAGGCAAGTGTGAATGTTGCAATTGGCCATCGTGATTAGTATCCAATGGCCTTGCAGCTTCAAAACCTGGCTGTTTCCTGCTGGGGGGGGGGATCCTTTGTTTGGAGGTATTAGCTGGCCCTGATTGATTCTTGTTTGGAATTTCCCTGCTTTTTGTGTATTACACTTTATTTTCTGTCCTGATTTTAGAGGTGTTTTTTAAAAAAAATAAAATAATGGTAGGCAGATTTTATTTGGTTTCCTCATTTATGATGAAATTGTCCACATGCCTGTGGATTTCAGTGGCTTCTCTGTGTAGTCTGACATGGTTGTTAAATGCTGTTGACCCTTCACCACTTCAAAGGTCTGTGTACCCTTAAGAGTCCTACCCAAGACTTCAAGATTTCTTTTAATAATGGGAGACAATGGGTCGTACAAGGACTTGCTGATAGAATACGAAATAGCCTTAGTACCAGCGTCCTTTCACCTACATTTCTCAGCACTTGACACTTGTTATTTGTCCCAGATCTTCCAAGAAGGAAAGAATATAAAGTCAAGAAGGGTCAGTACAGTGACATAAGGTTCAGTATTCTACCAACCATGGGCAAGACAAAGACTTGCAATGATGCAAGCCTGGTTTATTCATAGAATTGTAGCCCTTCCCTTGAGAATTAAGCCGGGTTATAAACCACATAGACGCATTTAACAGTTCCTGGGAGATTCAGCCAGAGGGGCTTAAAATTTCAGCAGCAAAATAGTAATGTCTTCCTGATCTCTAAAGCTGGCTATAGTTGCTTGTCCCACATGCATAAGCCACCGAAATGGAAAGCACAAAGGGATCTAGGTGCAACTCCCAAAAGCAGAAGACAGATTGGAAAGCCAGTTTAGTCCATCTCCTTCCTGTCCATCTTGCCCCAAACCTCTGTCTGTGAGGTTAAACTACTAGCCTCATAGAATTGCCTCTCACAAATCTAGTTATTCATTAGGCAGCTTAGAGATGCTATGTAGTGCTTAACTTGGGGCAATGTTTCAATGTTGTAATAGAAAACTCTGAAATGACGATACTTATAAAAGTCGCAATAGTTCTACACCCAAGAAGAAACTCAAGGGACAAGCAGCTTGGTTGAACAAACCAGATCTAGCCATGTTAATCTCTACCAGGAACAAGACTTCTGCGCAGCTGTTGTTATTGCATGTCTTATGGCAACCCTTAGGTGTACCTATCACAGGCTTTTTTTGACAAGATTTGATTAGAAGGGATTTGCCCTTGCTTTCCTCTGTGGCTGAGATAGTGCGACTTTCACAAGACCACCCAATGGTTTCATGACCAAGCAGGGATTCAAACCTTGTTCTTCAGAGTTTTGTGAAGCTAATGTCTTTCATTTCTTCATTCATGAGCAAGTCCACCAAGATATTTAGTATAACAACAGGATTTGTTTGCAACTATGCACTTTTGGCTAGAAAATGTCTTTCCCGGGCCTATATACTCTAAAGACTGTAGGTAAACATCAAGACAATGGGGCTTATATACCACATAGTTGTCCCTGCTAATCAACGAGTCCTGACATTTTAACCCTGTGAGTGCTGGTTTCATTAATGGTTGTTATTCTGTTTTATTTTGTATAGCACTTGGATACCATCAGCCCTCCTTAGCAATGCTCTACTTCTTTGGTGAATGTTTCGTTTGTATGCTTGTTATCTTTGCTCAGCATTTTGAAGGCTGAAAGTGAACAACAAGCTATCCAGTGTCAGCAAAGCTTTCTGCCTCATTCTCAGTTGGTTACTTTTGAGACCAATAGTGTCTATTGTTTGCAAGGTTGCCACTATGAAGCTAAAATGTGCTTGGGCAACTTGTTAAAACTGTTTTGTTTAACAGCTAGCACAAATTCATCTGCAAGTCTGCTTATTTTTGACACTTGCATACTTAAACGCTTTTGCGGAAGCCACGCTGACAACATCACAAGTTACACACATTTCCTCTCTTGCAACTTCCAGTCCAGCTTGTGTGAAGGTTCATAACGTATTGTGCCAATGTTATGTTACAGTATTTCTTTGATCTTGGGAAAAGGTTTCCTCACTGCTGAATGTCATTTGACAGGAGAACTTACCTCATTTGTAAAATTAGCAGGATCATTTTTAATTGATCCAAATGGACCTTAGAAATGTCACCAATGAAGGAGATTCAAGTTTCTTTCATATGATACCTGGCAGACTTTCATTTGAGACAGTCAAATGAATAAAACTGAAGTTGAAATAATTTGACACTCTTTGACAATAATACATGCATTTAAATTATACAAAGGGAGATCTGTCTGATTATAAAACAGCCTAATCTGGCCTCCCTTGGAAGTGTGTTTCACAACGTGGGAGCAGCCACCACCAAAGCTGTCCCTAGCATTATCGCCAGACATACCTCCCTGAAGGTAGTGGGACCAAGATCTGCAGATCTCGAAGCCTAGGAAGACAGTCTTTTAGATTGCACTGAGCAAGTGCTATAGGGCTTTAGAAGTCATGACCAGCAGTTAGAATTGTTCCCAGAAATGGTCCAGCGAATAGATGGTGACACTACTGTAAAAAAGGGCACTGGTTCCTTTTATCTAATTGCCGTCAACAACCTGGTGACAGTATTTTGGATGAAAGACAGCCTCTAAACTGTCTTCAACCATCACAACCTATAGATCATGTGTGTGGTTGTTGTGTACCCTCTAGTCATTCCCAACATTTGGCAACCTTAATGTGAACGTATTACAGGGTTTACTTGGCAAGCTTTGTTCAGAGCAGGCTTCCCATTGGGTTCCATTGAGATAATTTGTCTTGCTAAAGCTTATCAGTGGGTTTTCATGACCAAAAGGGGGTTCAAACCTTGGTATTAGTCTAACAAAGAACTATACCATGCTCTCATAAAATATGGGTACAACCATCCAAATATGATGTTACTAAATTATCTTTAAGACAGCAACATTGTGGCATTCCAATAGCACTTAAACTGCCATGACTATTGAACCTTCAGATGTGTAGTGTAGTGCCCTCTGGCACAAAATTCTAAATACTTTTTGAAACTACAAATCTCAGGATTCTGTAGGATGAAGCCATGGCAGTTGAAGTGGTTTCAGGTTTCTGTAAATGTGTAGCATGAAGAAGACCTAAGTATGAATGACTGTGGCAAGATCAAACATTTCCAGGAATAGATACAACTGTTGTAGTGGTTTTTATTTTGCAAATGGATTTTTGACCATGATAATCTAGGAAGCCAGGTTCAGGATTTAATCCATGTGTAATTTTATTCAAGGTTAACAACAGACATAGGCTACTGCTATGCAGTTGCTGAAAAAGATTTACTCAACCTTGGATGTGGTTATCAGAAACATGCTAGAATCAGCTAAAAACAGACCTGGGGCTACTTCCCATTCATATTTTTTATTTTTAAAAAAACAGTTTTCTCTTGGTTGCAGGTGGGAGGGAATATCATTCACTAACCTGCTCCTCCTGGAAGTGCCCAGAAGTGACAACTATACGGGAGCAATTTGTAATCCCACATAAATTTGAAAAAATATAGTGCAAGGCTTTTGAGAAACTTAAGAGCTGATGAAAAGGAATTCCACAGGCTACACTTCCCCTATGGCTAATTTAGGTTTCAAAGAACAGAGATGTGTCCCTTTTCCAACAACCCATTGGCCATGGAATAAAGGGAGCAGTGAGTGAGAAAGAGGACATGGGAAGAGAAGCCAGATTTCTTGGGAAAGTATATGTAAGATCCACAACATGTCTTCAGCCTTTGTTACTCAGTCATTGTTGATACACTTGGCATAAGCCAAGATCTCTTTCAGCACTCACGAAATATTGTTTTGTCATGGATAAAATAATATCATGTCTGTCAATATTGAACAATATTAAAGCTTGGCTTGTATACAGTTTCCTCCAAGGAAGTTCAAGAGTGAATGTTGTGGCCTTTTCAGACAAAAATGAAATGAACGGTTGGTTTAAATTTTCAGATCTGCATTCAGCATGTTCAGAAAATACACCTGTTTCATCTGTGAGATCACGTGGAACTCTTAAGTTGAACATTTTCCTCTTAACCTTGAGAAGATCCTAGCTTAACTGGGATATATTTTTAGCTAAAAGTGAGATAGACCATTGTAGGCATTTTGTCACCGGCTATTTTTGCTTGCCAAGTCTGCCTCATTAATAAATACCTGAGACAGTCGTGCTATGGTTCATTTATTGAGTCAAAGAAAGAAACACAGTGTCCTTGCCTACAGCAGCAGATGTATGGGTGCAAGGAATACTGGGAGGCACATGCTATTTTAGCTTCCTGTAAGTTTTTTTCCTTTTCTCAGGTAGAAGCGACTCATCTTTTTCTTTCCTTTCTTCACAGCATGGGCCTCTTATATGACCAACTCCCCTACTCTGATTGTAATGATTGGCCTTCCTGCAAGGGGCAAGACCTATGTGTCCAAGAAATTAACTCGCTACCTCAACTGGATTGGAGTGCCTACCAAAGGTTCTTGAGTATTATTATTGTTATTATTATTGTTGTCATCAAAGATATTGTTACGCAGTGCATCATGGAAAATACAAAGGTATCAAAGTGGCTGAAAAGCTGTTTTTGGTTGATAGATTATGACAAGAAGCTATGGCCTTTTGAGGTTCTCCCAAAGTTTAATTGTTTTCCTAATGATTTTTTTCCAGGTAAGACTGTTATTGTATAGTCTCTTTGTCTTATTCGTGGAATTGTACAGGGAACTTGTATAATAGCGTCCTTCAGTTAGCCCTGGTGTGTTTTCCCACAGCTTCTTTTGTCTTTTCCCCCTTTCTTTTTTCATATTCACATACAAATAATAAAGAGTAAAAGATAGATTAGATGCGAATTATCTTTTGATTGATGATGCTGGGATTATTTTGCCAGGAGGCATCTTACGTCAGTGCCAGATGCTGTAACAACAATATCCTATTGCAATATTTTTGTCAGACAGAAGAGTACAGTGCAAAGAAAGATGTTTCACTAATACTTCAGAAAAAGAATTTCACTTCTCTTAAATTTAAACTTATAGTTAAAGTTAACTGTCTGTCTTGCTCCAAGTCAACGTTGAAGTGTTTATGTAGTTGAGAATCCAATGATGTCAGCAAGCTTTTTCAAATATAAATATGTTCAATATATTCATGACTCAGTCAATAATTCAGGTTGACTTCATTTCACCATATGGAATTTTACCTACTTCATTCATAGCATTGCAAGGAACAACATATTACTATTCAGGAGTGTATAAGTAATAAGTATATATGAGAAGTACTTATGTGTTATGTATAAATACATAAATATTTGCAACCTTATGATTTTTTTATATCTATATTTAAGAATGGCTGTTAAAGTTATTCATTATGTGACGCTCTAGTTGTTGATGGACTGCAATTCCCATTAGAATAGCCAATAATGAAGGAATAGGAGTTATAGACGTCCAGGATCTGGAGGATTCACAGAAATCAATTATCCAGTTATAAATCCTATAGGGCAGGAATGGGCAAATTTAGCCCTCCAGGTGTTTTGGACTTCAACTCCCAGAAATCGCAGCCAGCTTACTGGCTGTTAGAAATTGTGGGAGTTGAAGTCCACAACACCTGAAGGGCCAAAGTTTGCTCATAGGGGATGGCTGCAAAAATAGCATTGCACCAAGTGCTTTACATTGTAAAACAGTGATGTAAATAATTACAGTGAAGACTTTAACGTATGCAGTAACTAGCTAGTTACTTTCAAAAACTACAAAAACAGGCATTCAAGTCATAGTTTACTTACTGAGTTGAAGTTTTATTGTTTTCAACTGGTTTTTTTTGCTTTTCAAAGTGTTTAATTTAGGTGTGTACCGCCGTGAAGCAGTAAGGTCATATAAATCATATGACTTCTTCAGACATGATAATGCTGAAGCAATGAAGATTCGAAAGTGAGTGCTAAATATTAATGTCCATAGTCCAATATGTTTTTGTTTTTCAATACATTAAAGCAGTACAGTGGTCCCTTAGTATCCACTGGCTTTTACGTAGTTTTGGTATCCCCCTGTGGATACCAAAACTTATGGATGCTCAGTTCCCAATATATGCGATGGTGAAGTAAAATGGTGTGCTTCATAGGGCTTGGCTTCCAGATCTTTGATCATTTTGGTCACCCTTCTCTGGATATGTTCCAGCTTGTCAATGAGCTACCAGTGTAAAGTAAGACTGTATTGATGTTTAATCGATGTGATGGATGATTATAGGAGAGAAAATCCACTTCCAGACTATCTTGATATCCTCAAGTTTTGAATTTTGCCTGAATAATTTTCACCTTGGAGAAAGATCAGAGATGTAGTTGTAATGTAAAGCTAAATAGCTAAAAATCAAGAAAGAGTACAATAGGTAAAGGAAATCAAAAGAGGGATTAATTTTAGATTCATGAAACATGAAGCATGCATTGTTGTATATATTCTGCCTGACCAATTTTTTTTTGGGGGGGGGGGGGATACCTGTACCTTCTTCAAAGACACCTAACTTCTCAGAGTTCGAAATCAAGATTCCACACAAGATAAACATTTCTTGTACAATGGCCATTGACAGTCATTTATACTTCAACTTCACTTTCTCATGACTTGTAGTACTGTTTATTTTGAGTAAAACTCATACAATTACACAATTATTTCAGAAACAAGCTTTTAAATGAAATATCTCATTCATTTTAGAGAAGCACTGCATGAAGCTAGTGAATGGAATTTAAATGCTCTTGTGCCATAATTGCAGGTTGAAAGATGTGGGATGTGAAGTAATGGAACTGAGAATCTAGAATACTTTACTCTTCTTAAAAGGAAATTTCAAAAACAGAAAAACTAAAATTTGGCTCTAAATTGAAGTTTAGCTTTTGGTGCTTCCTTTTTCAAATGAGGTGGATGATTGCAAAAATTAAAAGGAGTTGGTTGAATACGAAATACCTTTGCAAGAATGTTAAAGAATGTTTTGTTTTGAAATGTGCTTCCTGATAAACCACTTTGAAGACTATGAGGATTTTCGTAATAGGACACAGCCTTAAGGCT
The DNA here is from genome assembly GCA_030556195.1 of Anolis apletophallus. Classification (NCBI taxonomy): domain Eukaryota; kingdom Metazoa; phylum Chordata; class Lepidosauria; order Squamata; family Anolidae; genus Anolis; species Anolis apletophallus. The sequence continues at coordinate 62,980,611 of JARBWK010000005.1, read as the reverse complement.
TTTTCACTTGTTTTAAATCCAGAAGTTGTGTGCACTAAATTTACTCAGTGAATTGCCACAAAAGCGGTTGAAGTTCTGCAAAATTTAAAGGAAATCTGTAATTCTAATTTTAAAAAGCAAAACAGAGGGATAAAAATCTAGGTGTAAAAGGATTCACTGAATGACTTCACAGGCAGTTTGACCTCTTGCAGCTTCAGAATTATTTTCATCCTTCTAATTGTAAATTGTATTTTTTTTGCAGACAGTGTGCCTTGGTGGCTCTTGAAGATGTGAAAGCTTATCTCATGGAGGATTCTGGCCAGATTGCTGTAGGTACACACTTGGGCCCTACAAATAGGTCATGTTTGCATTTAAAGGACACAGGAGGGAGAGTTCCAACAGGAGCACTCCCACCATCCAAATACATGTCAAAAATATTAAGAAAGGAATTTCTCAAATGTGTGTTTGGATTAAAGATGGGTCTTGAATCACTCTGTCAGGGGCAAGATCTTTTCTAATTATGTTGAGAGCTATCTTTTGATGCATCCATTCTTTCTAACTGTGATCTTGCCATCTTTTAAATTTCCCATTGATCTGGAGTGTGACAGCAGAAAATTCTAAGAGCATTGAGCGCATGTTATTTTTAAACAAGGCAGAGTGGGAAGACAGATGCCAAAAGGATTGTTTGCTGGATTCCTGGTTCCATCACAGCTACCCAAAGTGCCAGATGCAGACATCTTAATTATGTAATTCCTCTCCAAAGAAGTGTGCTTGGCATCAAAACTATTTTTGAAGTACCATGCAAAACCCTTTTTACTCTTCCTGGGCTTTTAAATATTAATTCTGAACTTTATTTGTCATTTTTATGTGTGTGTGTTTTTAAGAGTTTGTTATATTTGAAGTTGCTTGTGTATATAGGGGAAATATTGCTTTTATCTTGTCAAACATTTGAAACAAAATAAGTATCTGAATAAATAAATGTATGTCCTTATGATAACATTTTCATACTACTTTAACTGTTATGGTTCCATCCTATGGAATTCTGGAATTAGTGGCTTTGTGACATACTGAAGTTAGGGGAGTATACTAAGGAATTATAACTGCCCCATTGAACTACAGGTGCCAGAATCCCATATCATGTAGCCATTGTAGTTGAAGTAATAGCAAAATGCTGTAATTGTGCAGTGTGGATATATTCTAATACTGTTTCCAGTTGTCGGTTCCCTGGGGCATGGGATTGCTGAGCCCATTGAGAAAATCATGCAAACCCAAATGTATCCTGACTTCTGTCTCAAGCAGAGGCCTCCTGTTTTATAGAGCAAATACACTGCATTCAGTGTGGAGCACCCCTTCCCAATATTTTAAAGTACTAATCTTTTAAAAGCTTTAGAAAGGGTGTGTGGATTTGATTGGATACAAACCATACAGTCTTACAGAAGACATTGCCTGCAATTCACATCATTCCTCTACTATGCTGTTGCGCATTGCAGTTCACCAGCATCAGGAGGGTCACATGATTCCTTCTATTGGTTTGTACTGATTGTAAGCAATTCCCTGCTTCACTCACAGAATTTTTAATTCATATACAGATTACTGAGATACTTTTATTTCTCTACCTATTAAGATAAAAGGCATACATAACTCAGTCCTCTGTGTAGTTAAATTCTTTGGGATTCAGCATGCAATTATGATTTTAACTAGATTTTTATGCAGTATAGTTGATGCAATAGCTGAGGTTTAACATTATCTAGTGACTTACAGTGCTACTCGTTTATACAGATGTCTAAATCCCACAGACAATTCTAGAAATTATAGCTATTGCCACTTAATTAAATTACAAATCTGTCTTTTTGTTTAGGTCTTTGATGCAACAAACACAACCCGGGAGAGGCGGGACATGATTTTAAATTTTGCTAAAGAAAATTCTTTTAAGGTAACTACTTCATTGCAACTTTACCCTGATGTAAAGTCAGAAAGAGCCCCTACAGACATAACAGTGTGCAGCAGCAGGAGCTTTGCAGATGAAAAGATGTGTTCCCCATTGGCAGTTTAGCAGGAGAGCAGTTGTGCAATTCGTTCAATATAGCCCCCAATCTGCATATAACAAGCCTTTCATCTACAAAGGTGCCCTCCGAACTAATGTGCATGCAGCCAGCTCTATAGGGGTAGCAGAAGGCATTGCAGGAGAAGATTGGCCCTATCTTTTTCTCACATGCCTCCAGTGCTTGTGGTTGTTCAATAAAACACTTCATTATCTGTTGAAGAGCTTTTATAACAAGAACAAGAGCTGGGTTGTGGTGAGGTTTGTGGGGTGTATGACCATGTCCCAGAAGCATTATCTCCTGACGTTTCACCCACATCTATGGCAGGCATCCTTAGAGGTTGTGAGGTTTGTTGGAAACAAGGCAAGTGGGGTTTATATATTTGCGGAATGTCCAGGGTGGGAGAAAGAACTCTTGTCTGTTTGAGGCAGACAAGAAACAATCAGGGCCAACTAATCACCTATCAACAAAGGATTTCCCCAGGCAAGAAGCAACCAAGCAAAGCTTTTCAATGCCAATCAAGGTGATCAGTTGCAGCATACATACCGTACTTGCCTCAAACAGACAAGAGTTATTTCTCCCACCCTGGACATTCTAACAAACCTCAAAACCTCTGAGGATGCCTGCCATAGATATGGGTGAAACGTCAGGATAAATGCTTGTGGAACATGGCCATACAGCCTGGAAAACTCACAGCAACCCAGTATTTCAGCCATGAAAGCCTTCGACAACATAAGAGGAAGAGCTTTTATGACAAGAACAAGCCATAGACATGGCTCACCATATGTTTTTGGCTTACAACCCCCATCAGTCCCATAGCTGATCGTGGAGATTTATGGGAGACGAATTGGAAAACAACTTGGAAGACCACAATTGCAGATTTGTGTTCTAACTCTCTTGTCAAAAGAGAATTCATTCTCGGGCACAATTCAAAGTGCTGTTCTTGACCTGTAAAACCCTATGACTTGGGTCCAGACTATCTGGAAGACTGTGTGTCTCCATACATACCTGCCAGAGCTTTAAGATCCTTGGAAGACAGCTTTCTCTTGATCCCGCCATCATCACAGGCTCACTTGGTGAGAACATGAGAGAGATCCTTCTCAGTAGCTACTCCATCCTCTGGAATGCCCTTCTATAGGAAGCTCGGCTGCCCCATCTTTGTTTTTCTTTTGTCTAGAGATTCTCATTCAAGCATGCATTTATCATATATGCAGGAGATCTTTATATGGGGGCATTTTATTCTTTTAAAACTTCTATTTGTTTTTTATCCACTTTTTTTAGTACTGTGGATATTTTTATATTTTTGTTTTGGATCTCACACAGGGCAACATATAAATGTAATATATAAATAATTAATGCATCTAGGGACACACCTTGAATCTTTTACACTAGTGTCTAATTAGTAAGAATAATTAAGATTTAGTTATTAAAGTACAGGTAGTCCCCAAGTTACAAGATGGGTTCTGTATGTTGGTTCTTAAGTCAATAAGGACTAAACAAGTACATTTTTAAAGTGTAACTCTGGCCAAAACTATACGTGTGTGTGTGTGTGTGTGTGTGTGTGTGTGGAGAGAGAGAGAGAGAGAGAGAGAGAGAGAGAGAGAGAGAGAGTGAGTTTTGGATAGCATAGGGAAGGGTAACAACCCTGTGGTGTTGGTTTTCTATCCATGCCCCTGTTCAAAATATTTTGCCTCACTTTCTGTCCCTGTGATTATTGGGGGGGAAATTGGTGTGTTCTGGAAACAAGGATTGGTGATAAAGCTTCAGTGAAGACACATTTCCCCCATGATAACTCTTTCAGGGGTGAATTTCCCTTCCCAGGGGTAGATTTCTCTCACTTCCTGTTGTCTCACCCCTGTTTTTAACTATGAGCCATTTGTAAGTTGGATGTTTGTAACCCAGGAACTACCTGTAGTGACTACTATTATTACTACTGTAGGAGTTTTAGAAATCCATGGTTGCTGTAGGAACAAAAGTTGAGTGGAAATATTGAAACAATTAATGTAAATACAGTTTTACAATTTGGTGCCATCCAGATAAATTTGCCATGTTCTCACTAGTATTAGCCAGTGTAACAAATAGTCAGAAATGCTATCTGCTTTAATCCAGATGTCTGGAGACCACTGAAGTGGGAAAGGCTGCCATATGGGAATCTTTATTTTATTAAGCATCTCCCCTTTCTTTTACAGGTATTTTTTGTGGAGTCTGTCTGTGATGACCCAGAAGTAATTGCTGCTAATATATTGGTTAGTATTCTATATGCTCAAAATTGGCCACGTAATGCTCTAGTATAATAAACTCACAACCATTAAAATGGCTGGCATTTTTTCAGTATCACTGGTGACAGATTTCTATTTTGATCATATTTAAGATGCATTCAATACTTAATTCATCTCTTGTGTTTGATGCTAAAGCATGAGAATTCCATACGTTAAATAATCTCATCCAAGTTAAAAGTTTAAGACAGCATGCTCACTAATAGAGCATCTGTTTTGCATGCAACAGATCCCAGTTTCATGTAATTTGCATATCATTTCAAAACAAGGGAGGAAAATACTCATATCTGAAACCATGCCTTAGTCAACACAGAGTGCATTTAACCAGGTGGTAATGGACCAAACTATCTGGCCCATTTATTTTAATAATTTGGTGAGTAGGTGGGTGGAAAAATGAAAAAGGTTTCTGAAATTTAGGTTCAATTTCAGATAATGAGCTTCTCAAAACATGGAGTGAGCCTATCATTAATGGTTAAATAGTCCAGGATTAAGTGGTCCCTTTCTTTATAGAAAAGCAGGAACCAAGCTGTCCCCAGTAATATGGGACAATGTCTCATGCGGACATTACATTACTGGTCTGCCTTCTTTGTTCTGTTGTATCTACACTGTGCATATTTTACATATTAACACTGGTGCAATTGCATTTTAAATACCACTGAAACAGTACAATCTTCCAGAATCACCTTTACACATTTTAAGATCATCTTCCCAGATGTTATATGGAGTGCTACCATTCAATTTAATAGATGGATAAATGCCAATGAAAGGGCCTTTTAAGATGTTCCCAGAAAGATTCATGTGACAAATCCCTGTAGTCTTTTCAGGGTCCGATGAAGATCTACTTACTTTTAAATAATTCATGTAACTGAGATAAGTTCTGCTGTTTATTTTTGAATGGCATGCTGTGGGTTTTGTTTTGTTCAGAAATTAGAATAATGATAAGAAATTAGTTGCAATTATAATTCCAAGGCAGATACATCTCCTATAAAAAAAAGATAACACATTACTTTTTTGTTTCTCAGATGTAACTAAAATTGCTACTTTTTTGTAGAAACACCTGCATTTTACAAAATAGATGCTCTTCCCATCTATGTTGTCTTCCATCTATCAACAACAACAACAACAACTTTATTTTTATACCTCAACTCCATCTCCCCAAAGGGACTTGGGGCAGCTTACAAAGGGACATGCCTAACAAAATAAGTTAAAATAAGCATTGAAAAAAGCACTATCAAACATCAATAAACATAAACTCAGATAATATTATAAAAACAATTAAAAGCAATATCATGGCTGAGCATAAAGTGCTGAGTTCAGTTCATAATTAATAAGTGCAATGAATCCTAAGTAGAGCCAGGGAAAGTGCGACCATTGGAGGGCTGGGCTAGGAGGCAAATATCCTTGGGTTATTAAAGTGTTAGAAGTGCCAGAAAGGGACCATGTTAAAGTACAGGGGGTGGATAGCTTGGGAAATTCTGTGGTGAACTGCCTAATCAAAGGCACAATGGAAACGCCAAAATTTTAATTCCTTGCGGAAAATGGAGAGAGTGGGAGCCTGTCGGATCTCCCTGGCCAGGGAGTTCCAGAGCCGAGGGGCCACCACGTCCCCACCAACCCAGCTTGTGAAGGTGGTGAAAGTGACAGAAGAGCCTCCCCGGATGATCTTAAAGTATGTGCATCTTCCTCTGCATTCATAATGGAGTGCAAGATAGCAGAATGAAACATGATCCAATACACAAATCATATGATATCTACTCCCATTATTTATAAAGGCTATATGGCATAGTTATGAAAGCTACATATATTTTTCCATAGATGATTAAAATTCATTGGTATGATATTAATGAAATTTTTTGGTATATCCACCCCAGGTATTTCATCTTCTTTTACCCCAATTTAACTCCCATAATATTTTGAACCTTCTTGAGTTTTTCCCATGTTAGATCCCTGTTTGGTTCCTGATTTTTAAAATTTGTCTAGTTTGTCCAAAATCTCTATTTACTGAGATGGTTGCTTTGTTTATCACTATATAGTTCTTTTCTGTGCCCACCTTATATCCTTTTGCCCAGGTTGTTCCTTAATGATTACTTTCTCAATCACAGAGTCTGTTTGGTTCAAATATTTATGGTCTAATGAGTCCTCATTTACTGAGATGGTTGCTTTACAAAAGTCCAATTTTAACACTTTTGCCCCCATATTACTTTCCCATTAGAAACCTTGGAAAATAAGGACAAAAATTCAGGAATCTAATTAGGGGCATTGAAGGAAAATGGAATCAAAACGACAGGGGACCAAATGGAGAAATAATAAAGTGGAATAAGTTAAGATCAAATACAAATGTGGTCAAGGGAACTGGATGCAAGGTTAGGCTTGTCCAGTAAAGCTCAGGCCATGAAAAGAAGTAGCAGAAACCCCACTAGACAGAATAATTAAAAGGAAAGTAGAAATAGACAAAGGAATTATTGGGCTACTGTATGAGGAATTAATCACCTTAACTTACAACACAAAAACAATCTTTATAGAGAATGGGAAACAAGAGAAAAACTTTAGTGAGAAATCAATTGGGTCTTTGATTGTCAATATTCATAACATTAAACATATGAGGATCAAAGAAACCCAAATGAAAATAATCTCTAAATGGTATAGAAACCCCCTCCAATTAGCACACATTATGGGAAATATTTCAAACAAGTGTTGGCACAACTGTGTGGGGATAGGTTCATTCTCCCACATGTGGTGGGATTGTAGAAAAATTCAGAACTATTATAGTAAAATAATAAATTAATGGAAGAAATAATATGGAAAGAATTAATGTGGGATAAAGCCAGATTCATGTCTTTCACAATAAAGGCAAAGGAAGATAACAATATTTGGAGAGAAATATATGACAGCCGCAATACAAGCTACAATAGCGCAAGGATGGAGAGACGATACAAAATGGGATTTAGAAACTTGGTGGGCTTATCTATCAGAATATATAATTAATGATTTCATCAATCAAAGGAAAAACAAGTATATAAATAGTCAAAAAGAACAAGACTTGTTCAGGAAATGGTCTGTGCTAACTGACAAAATAGACGGAGACGACAGATATAGCATGTTGAACCAGGCTTTCCACAAGGTTAAACTGATGCAATGATGTCATTTAGAATTGCTGTTCCAGGGGGGTGCGGGGAATGGGGAGAGGGCGGGGGTGATGGGTGATACATAACTAAGGAATGTATAAAATGTCATTTAAGGAATATTTACTTCTGGAATAATGTATACTGAAATAAGTCCTGTATGGCAAAAGTTTGTTAATTGTTGGGATGAATCAAATAAAATAAAGTTATAAAAGCTACTGAAGTGTTGCAGATTCACAGCAAAGGGGTGGAGCTATTCCTCATTAAGTTGCAATTATAATGGAATACAATTATAATTTTGTTATTGTTGAAGGGAACTAATTTTAATTAATTAGTCATTTTAGTTGTTATTTCCAAATTTTGTTAGCTATTGTCTGTTAGGCTGCATTTGAATCTGTAGTTTTACATTCAACTTTGTATGAGAATGTTCCTATAAGGCAGCTTACAAATGTCAAGAATAAATAAATTGCATTTAAAGTACATCTTTTTATAAAAACTTGGCCGTGCTGGACAATTATATATGGAGATTCAGTGCTTGAAGAGTGTAGTCAGGCGTAGGAGCTTAACACAAACAGATGTGTTTACATAAATTTTGTGACTTTGAAAGGTAATTTGAAACCATTCAGTTGTTGGTCTTGGGACATATTTTTGTGTGAAGATTATACTGAAATGTTCTTGCATGCAGAGTTGAAAGGAAGAACAATTCATTGCTAGAGCATTCATTTAAATACTTCTGTTTCTGTGCCAGAAGCAGACAGGCATTTTCCACTAGTGTTTCTTTTGGGTAATTTAAAAAGTTTTCCTAACCTTTAAAGAATCTCTTTTTATTCCTTCAGGAAGTAAAGGTCTCCAGCCCCGACTACCCAGAAAGAGACCGAGAGAATGTGATGGATGACTTCCTGAAGCGAATAGAATGCTACAAAGTCACTTACCAACCTCTGGATCCAGTTGATTATGACAAGTAAGATGGATAAGAAAGGAATTGCGGTGATTTTGAGTTATAGGCTTGCATTCAGATATAAGGTGATGGAAGGGGATGGTGGAAGGTGAAATTTTAGGTCCTTCTGACCACTAGCAGCCCTTCTCAGACTCTCTCAAAAAGCATCTGTTGAATTGATTGGGCTATAAAATGGTGGTGGTGGTGGTGGTGGTGGTGGTGATGATTTAGATTACGATTGCATTCCTAACTAGCTCCAAAGTGACAAATAAATAAAAGTCAATTAAAACAATACAACAGTACTTTAAAAAAAGTTTAAATCCTCTTTAACAACTCTTAAAAGCAATCAAAAAAGAATCCTGGAATCCAGATTTAGAACAGCAATTTCAGACATAGAAAGTCATGCAGAACACCACTGTTTTGACTGTCCAGCAGAAGTTTAAAAGAAATGTGGCCAGCCTAACGTCTTTGAGTAGGGAGTATCACAATCAAGCCACTGGTAGAGAGAAAGCTCTATTATGTATATCCACCAGTATAAATTCATAAGGTGTTGGGCCATGCCATAACGCTTCATCTGATGATCTTAAGTTTCTGTCAGGCTCATATTGGTGGAGGTAATTTGTCAGATATCTTGGTCTCAATCATTTAGGGCTTTGTAGGTCAACTACTGATGTATATACTGAACTTAATGATTATGTAATGGTTTTAATCTTTTATATGTGATGTTGATTATATTGTTGTATCGATTATATTTCTGTATTGTGGTGTAGCGGCCTGTAGTGCTGCAGTATAAGCCATGCTGAGTCCCCCTTCGGGGGTGAGAAGCAACGGGGTACAAAAACCATAAATAAATAAATAAATAAATAAATAAATAAATAAATAAATGAACATCAGCATCCTGAATGAAATTGGGAGCAAGTGCAATTCTTGAAGATGGCAGAAAGAAAGCCATTGCCAAAGACCAGGAAGAGAAACTTATTGTGACAGATATACCAATCAAGGAAATGGTCTTGCCCAATTTTCAGTGAGCTTTCCTGCCCAGACCAGTTCTCTGTGCCACATCCAGGATGGTTTTCCCAAGGCCTTCCTGCTCAGCAGGACTTCCTCGGATGAAATGGGATAGGAAAGTTACCACCTCCTTCCATTGGCATTTAAAAGAATTGAGAAAGACCCAAGAGTAGAAATATAAACAGCAGAGGAGCAGAGTCTACTATGCAGTGAAACATAATGGTTTGCAGAATGTTATTATGTCAAACAGGAATTTCTTACTGCTTCAGATGCCCTTCATCTTTCAAAGGGAGGGGAAGTTAAATTAAGTTGAATTTCCCTTTGCACTACTTGGTTAAAACATTCAGAGCCATTCTGATGTACTCTTGCCTATTTTGGTTAGAAAGATTGTCATTGTCCTAGCATTCTACAAATTACCGTATTCCATAATTCAGTGACTGGTGAATCAAATATGGACCCCCTGATGGTGCAGCGGGTAAAACCACTGAGCTGCTGAACTTGCTGGTTGATCGTTCGAATCCAAGGAGCAGGGTGAACTCCCACTGTTAGCCCCAGCTTCTGCCAACCTAGCAGTTCAAAAAACATTAAAATGAGATTAGATCAATAGATACTTCTTCTGTGGGAATGTAACGATGCTCAATGCAGTCATGCTGGCCACATGACCTTGGAGGTGTCTATGGACATTGCTGACTCTTTGGCTTAGAAATGAAGGTGAGCACACACACACACACACACCTGAGTCAAACACGACTAGACTTAACGTCAGGGGAAATCTTTACTTTCAATTAAATACAGAATAGTGATAACATGGACAAAGTTAATCATGTATAAATGCTTTAGGACTGTAAAACACATACATGGCAAAAGACATTTACTAATTCAACCCTCTTAAATTCTAATGTCATGATGTGATGACACCTAATGTTTTTGTTGTTTTCTTCATTCCAGAGACCGTTCTTTCATTAAGGTGATCAATGTTGGACAGCGCTTTCTTGTCAACCGTGTCCAGGATTACATCCAAAGTAAAATAGTCTATTACCTCATGAATATTCATGTTCAGGCACGCACCATCTATCTTTGTAGACATGGCGAAAGTGAGTGCAACCTTGTTGGCAAGATTGGGGGAGATTCAGGTCTGTCAACGCGAGGAAAGCAGGTGAGATTGTTGGCATCTAAGATACATCCTGTTTTTGCATATTAGGAAGGTTGAGGCTTCTAATAGTTTTCTGCCATTCCGTTTTGTTTGAGATAAAAAGCAGAGGCCATAAGAGTTGGCCTTTGCTTTTTATCTGCTTTATTTGGAGGAGTCTCCACATACTACCTGCTTTTTTATGTGCTGGATCAAACATCCATCATCAACAGGGATACCAGTTGAATATGACCATGGTTTTTGTTTTTCGTTCATTCTTTTGGGAAATGTCTTGCTCTCCCAGAGTTCAACATCATCGACACCTTTGGTTCGTCACTGTAGCCACTTCTGTTGACAATTGGAGTCGTTACCAAGGTTAGGTTAGTGATTTCATCTTAAGAATAAAAGTTGCTTTAACTACCTGTTGTACTGCATTTCTTTCTAGTTTGCACAAGAACTTAAAAAGTTCCTCAAAGAGCAGGAGATAGTGGATCTGAAGGTTTGGACCAGCCAGCTAAAGCGAACAATCCAGACAGCAGAGGCATTGGGGGTTCCGTATGAACAATGGAAGATATTGAATGAGATTGATGCTGTGAGTAAAAGGGAAATCATTGGGCTAGAATGGTGGGGGAAGATGGCTTTACCAAATGCAAATAAGCCTCAGTTAATGAAGCATAATATGTGCCCCTGGGTATACATTCTTTAACAGGAAATTTGGAACAAGAATCAGAAACGGCCTGGAAAGAACAGGGATAAATCATTAAGTGCAGATTAATATATTTCAGTAGATTTCTTATTCAAAATCAAGAGTATGCCCATGTGAAATGAAACAAGATAAATCTTTAATAAGTTAATAATATTATGTTGACTTATGAAATATTTATCTTGTTTCATATTATAAGCCTTCTGGAGATTGCAGTACAACCCCAAGATCTGCAGAGGATACATTCCAAGACCCCATGTAGGTATCTCAGTGATGGATAATCCAACCTCATATTTTGATTATACTTGGGCTGGATGCCTACCATAGAATTACACCGAAGGAGAAACAGCAAATATAGAATCAGAGAGTTAGAAGAGACCTCGTGGGCCACACAGTCCAACCCTTTGCCAAGATGCAGAGAAATCCGAGAGGGATTTTTTTTGGCAGTGGAAGTAAGTGAAAGTGTAGATATCGAATTTGTATACTGGAAACATTCTTCAAAAAGTCATTCACTGATTATTTTTTTTCATCAGCTTCCACTTTTCTCACTTTTTTCGTGTCAGGAGTTAGACTTCTGGTGTGAGAGAATTGGCCATCTGCAAGGATGTTGCCCAGGGGACGACCAGATATTTAGATGTTTTGCCATTCTTGTGGGAGGCTTCTCTCATGTCCCCACATGGTTTCCATTTTAGGGACCACATTTTTAAACCCGTGCTTTTTTAATACCCTAAGGGTAGCTGGTGAGGCAGGCTTCTTTTCTTTCCCCTTTTGTATACTGTTTGACGTGTAGGATGGGCTCTCTAGCCTTTTGGAAACCATCCTAAGAGAAGGAAAACTCTAATTTCAAACCCGGGCAGATGGTGCTCGTCTAACCCTGTAAGGTCAACCATCTAGAGAAGGAAACTCAAATCAAACCTACGACCTGAGGACTTTGCTACCACTGTCCTAAGCTTGCTAGGCCCCAGCAGATGAACCTTTGTGTTAAAGGGTGATGCCAGTTCTGTGCACGCTGCACTCCACCAAAAAAATCCATTGCACAGGCTCGAAGGACACATCCAACCTCCTTAGTCATCAACGCACTTGTAGAAAGCGTGGGACGAGTCCTTCCTAAGAATCTTCATTCACGAAGTAATGCCAGAGGAGGATGTATACTGTTCGCACAGACTCCGTATAGGATTCTGGAGGCTGGTAGTGTTTAATTTGCCTATTGTTTGCAAGTATACATAGGATCTTCTGGACTAAAATCCTGTTCTTGCCCAACTCAGGCTTTATTGCATTCTTTATTGCATATGTATGGATGTAACTTGCCACCAAAAGTCTATATTTCTCCAGTCCTCCTTCACTATCCTCCCAGGAAAAAAAGTTCAGGTAGTCAGAAACCAAGGAGGAAAAAGTAGTGACAGGTTAGGCATATAAATACTTTATAAAAAGCATCTATTTTGCTAGAGGCTTTGTTAAATAAGATATGGCTGTAACTTGTTTTGTCATAAGAATTTAATACTTTTTAAAAGAAACAATCTTATTTAAAGAGTCATGAGATCCAAGCTAATTCGATCAAATTGACATATTCAATGAAGTCCATCGCTGCTCTTAAATTCAACATTGTCTGATATAATTTTTTGCATGTTTATTCAAAGAGGAATCCAACAAATTGAGCAATGCCTTCTCTGAAATTATAACTGCAGTCCTATGTACATTAAGTCATGTTATCAACATTGCAGGGGTCTGAAGATCCAATCTTATAATATAAAGCCACTCCTCAATTTCTGAAACGAGAGTTTCTATAATCTCTGTCAATTAGTTCCACTCATTTCTGTAGACTGCAACCAGCAAAGTTTGTTGAATGTCACATTTCACCTCTTTCCCTTTTAATTAATTCCTATTTTCTCAGGGAGTATGTGAAGAAATGACCTATGAGGAGATTCAAAGAAAATATCCAGAAGAATTTGCACTTCGGGACCAAGACAAATACCTTTATCGCTACCCTGGAGGAGAAGTGAGGAGGTTTTATAATCAGTTAATAACCTGCTGTGATTTTTATTTGATATGTTTAAAGGAATGGGTAGTGTTTCATAGCAACAGCTGCAAAGACCTTTTATAATATAAGTACACTGGCTGTAAAATAGATTCAGAAAATAATCATAACTTAATCAAAAGTGTTTCTTAGATAGTTTGAACCTTACCTTTTCAGTCTGTGAAATCAGATAAATGCTTTTCTTCCCTTTATTAATGTGCTTCTTGGTTTTCTAGTCTTATCAAGATTTGGTCCAACGCTTGGAACCTGTGATCATGGAGTTGGAACGTCAGGGCAATGTCCTAGTTATTGCTCATCAGGCAGTTATAAGGTGCTTATTGGCGTATTTCCTTGATAAAAGTGCAGGTAAGAAGCCAAGTTCTTTTAATGTCTTTACTGAAACAAGGGAGATTGCTGTCTAGAAAAACAATGAACCCAAGTACATACAATACTAAATAAGCAACCATGTACAGAATGAGGATGACAATCAGGACTGCAGTGTATGGCGTGAACCTTGTGTGTCCTTGCCAGTCTTTGTGTTTTAAAAAGACATGTGAATATATATAAGATCTTTTTCTCAACCTAAAGTGAGTGATCTCTAGCTAGGAAGGGAATAGATATGCAAGTATACTTTGGTAATATAAGTATTGTAACAGGTAACAACTAAAAGGCATGCTTGAGGTGCATCTGTACTATAGAATTAATGTTGTCCTTCTGACAGATAGCATATACATAAAACCCATAATAATAAGGTAAAGGTAAAGGTTTCCTTTGACATTAAATCTAGTCGGGTCTGACTCTGGCGGGTAGTGCTCATCTCCATTTCTAAGCTGAAGAGTCAATGTTGTCCGTAGACACCTCCAAGGTCATGTGGCCAGTATGACTGCATGGAGCACCATTACCTTCCCACAGAAGTGGTACTTATTGATCTACTCACATTTGCATGTTTTTGAACTACTAGAATGGGAGAAGCTGGGCCTAACAGTGGGAGCTCATCTCGCTCCCTGGATTCAAACTACTGACCTTTCGGTCAGCAAGTTCAGCAGCTCAGCAGTTTAACCCACTGCGCCACCAGGGGGCCCTTCAAGATAATGAGCAGGAATCAAAAACACACATATAACTATAGTAAATAAAGAAAATAACAAAGGTTTTGTACAAATGTAGGCTGAACTATAATTTAATCCTTGATCTCCATGGGTGCATGTGCCCTATAGAATTAATGCAATTTGAGGCCGCTTTAACCGCCATAGCTCATTGCCATAGAATCCTAGGATATGTGGTTTTAGTGAGACACCAGCACTCTTTGAGAGTGAAAGATCTTGTAATACAGTGTTCCCTCGCTACTTTGCGGTTCGATTATTGCGGACTCGCTGTTTCGCAGGTTTCAAAAAATATTATTTTAAAATATATATCATGGTATATATATTTTAAAAGCCTTGAAGGGCCTTTCCTTTCCTTTATTTTAAGTTTATAATGACTGTATAACTTAACTACTAAAATAATGTATAAACAATAAAATAAATAGAGCATCCCTATGTTGCAGTTTTTCCCTTATTGCGGGAGGTCCTGGAACGTAACCCCAGCAATAAGTGAGGGAACACTGTACTCCAGTTCCCAGGATTACAAAGTACTGAGCCATGCAGTTAAAGAGGTGTCAAACTGCATTAATTCTACAGTTAGATACACCCTTAGAAATGTAAGGAATATTAATCTTACTTACATTTGTACAAAACCTTTGTTAACTTTTGCTTTTACTGTGGATGTATGTTTTTTTGAATGCTGCTCAGTATCTTGGATTTTATGTATATGCTATATATCAAAAGGGCAACATACTAGGTAACACCAAACAATCAACATTATTCAAGGTGATCGGACCATGTTGACTTTTATACATCACATTGATATTTTAATTTCTCAACAGTAACTAACAGAATAATAACAATAACAACAACAGCAACAACTTTCTTTTTATATCCCGCCATCATCTCCCCAAAGGAACTTGAGGCAACTTACATGTAGGAAAAATGTCTATAAAACATAAAACCAAAACAATCCATAAAATAAAACACATTGAAATAGGATCATCTCGAAATACAACAACCAAGATAAAACACACTACATAATAAAACATTGTATTATAGCTCCTATCAGACCACGTTCAATATAAGCCAATGACCTGATTTCTAACACGGGCATGATCAAGCTATATAAGGGCTGGGCATGCGATAGTGCAAATAACGTATCATAGGGCCGGGGCAGTGGATGAAGTGCAAAGCAGAGTTAAAAAGCATAAACAATACGAAATGAAATATACTGGATGCAACTAACTGCCTTCTTCAGTTCAGATAATAATAAAATCTTTCTGAAGGCTTCTCTACAAGAGAGGGACTCATTCACAAAAGGTTGTAATTACAGTTCCTGTTGAATGTATGTGATTGAGAGAGCTGGACAAAATCAATAGTATAGTTTGGACCATGCTTGGTATATCTTGCTTGTAATTCCTACTTGGTGCCAGGAGAGTATTTGTTATTTCATTACGGAACGGTTGTTTAATGTACTGTTGGACATTATGGAACCACTGTTCAACGCTTGATACATGTATTTCTTTTGCATGGTTTGTTCTGCCTGACATGGCCTTGCAGCTAATGCAATAAACTATACTACTACTTGCTTTCTTCTAGATGAATTACCCTATTTGAGGTGCCCTCTTCACAACATCTTAAAACTCACACCAGTTGCTTATGGTAAATATATATATTTTTGTAGATATGAATTGTTGAGGACAACAGAGAGGAAAGGATACCACTAAGCTAAAGACTTGAGATATGGGTTCATATAGATTTTATTTTTTCAGATTAAGAAAAAAATGCTTAGAGTGCAGTTGTGTGCATGTATTTATAGGACAGACCTGTATTATGACTCAAAAAGTTCCATTCAGTTTAATAAGGTTTAATAAACTGATTGTGTAAAGAATTGACACTTTACTTGAAACTTGGTTTTCTTTCATAAATTTAGAAGTGTAAACTTTTTTTATCTTGTTAGAGTTTTTCTTATGATAAAAAATGGAGTTGATATTTTGAGGAATGGTTTGGGATTCTTTTTTCTTAGCAGACATTGCTTTTGATTATAGTACTTCTTTTACAACAGTGCATAATTTTAAAGTATATTTCATTTTCAAATTTGTGAAGGATGCAAATTAGAAATGATTTCCCTGAATGTTGAAGCTGTTGATACACACCGAGACAAGCCACTCACAACGGTATGTACTATACATAACTCCTGGCCCATGTCTTCTATTTTCCAAGCTGCTAAAACTAGAGGGACTGTGTTAAACTGAAGTATTTGAATTTAAGTTCTTAGTTCAAGCTCTGTTTGTTTCATTAAATTGTGCCCAAGTGCTTTGACTTAATCATGTCCCGCTGTAAAGCAAATGCAGATAATGCACTGCCCTCCAGAGATGTTGCTAAATTGCAACTTCCAGCAGCCCTATGCAGCAAAACCAATGGTGATGGATAATGGGACTTGTCTGGAAGCCTACACATTAGCATCACTACTGCATTATTTGGTATAAAGCAGTGGTTACCAACCTGTGGTCCATGGACCACCAGTGGTCCACAAGAACTAAAATATGTTCTGCGGCCTCACCGTTGCCATACAGTTGCAACAAGAGCGACTGGTCTCTCCAAACCCTCTTATAGTGCAGAGGCTTATTAAATATGGTTTTCTGTCAGCGAGCAGATGGCAACTACCGGATGGCATATGTTTTGTATCACAAACTAGAGATGATGGGGTCTATCCAGTGCAATTTTCTGAATCAGCACCCCAAATAACCAAACAGAATCTAAAGTTGACCAAAAACTGATTCGTAATCCTTTTGGTACTAATGTTGGAGAGTGGTCCCTGGTCAAGTGGTCCTTGGTTTTTAAAAAAGGTTGGGAACTACTGGTATAAAGCCTTTTGAAATAAATGAAAAGTTAATATATTCATGCAGATAGGATGTACTGTGTGGTGGCTCAAGAAAGAGGTTAAGTTTTTTTTTCTGGCACACTAAGCTATCCACAAAATTGATAAAAACTAAATCTCTTTTGGTAACTTGCTTTTTGAAGAAATAATGGATATATTCTCAGATTGGAATTTCAAAGTAAATCAACAATACACAAGTTCCTTTTTAATTCTTAAAAAAATAGATTTCAAAATGCTTCGACCATGATAGCAATGAACATGATATTCTTTGCTTTTAAGCTTTTATTTGCAGGGGGTGGGGTGAGGTCTTTGAAAATATTAGACTTGAGCTTTCTAATTTTCTGTTGGTAGGCCTTTAAAATGTATTTTAATGGCATCAGGCAACAAGAAAAATCTCGACATGTTCTGAATGCATGACTTCACCAATGAGCTCTAAAATGGGGAAATGACCGTTGTTATAAACCATTTCTTTCACATTGTGGACTTTGCTCTCACTCAGTCACATGTTTTTATTCTTGGGAATTAATTGGGTTACCTCTAATTCTGGAAACCATATAGTGAATAGAGGCAAACATTTACTAATTACTGATATGCTTGCCTTGTGAATAACCTTTGCCTTGCCTGTCTGCACTGTCAAAAGGTGAGAAAACATTAATCCAGCCAGCTCAGAGGTCAATAACAGAAAGGGGAGCGGTAAAGCCTCACCTCATCTACAATACACCACTTATTATAGGAGCCATGGTTAACTCTTCATTGGGAGATTAAAGTATTAGACAAGTAGAAATCCGTATATGCCAGTATTTTTGTATACTGTGCTAAGAAACCTGAGATATGAACTCTGAATTCAAATGGCTCACACAAATACTTGTTATGCATATCAGTGTGTCATAACGAAAAGGTGTAATACTTTGTTTCCTTAAAGGGCCAAGTCCATATACAAGATGATTGTGATACAGAGAGGAGTTGTGCTTTTCTTTTTTAAAGTTATAGTTTCATGAGTAGGTGCTACTGTTTTGGGTTCCTTGGTTTGCAGCAAAGATCAGATCACTGGGAACTCAGGGTGCATCTACAAGGGCATTCCCCCCAGTGGTTGATCTTGAGTGGTGCACCCCAGATTAGACTGGGGGAGCCTGCACAGCCAGCCTCCGTACACTGTGGTGGTGGAAGGATATCTGCACTGGTGGCCTTTGTTCTTCTGATATGGAAAAGAATCCGCAGCATTCAATCCCACCAAGCCCAATTTGGAGCCGTTAGATAGCCACCCCTACTATTGCTGTTTTCTTGCTGTCATAGATACAACCATATAGTGCAAAAGTGTTCCTGGTCATTGCTGTTGCCTTTGAAGATGCTTGCAAAAGCACCAGGTGAATCTGAGCGGGAACAGGGGAAGACAGGATCAATCCTCTTTCCCCTTGCCCTCTTTGAGTCGTGTGTTCAAGGCCATATTCAGAGCAAAATAATTATGAAAATGACAAGATGTTTTATACAGGTATTAGGCAGCACCATAGGAGAAAGTTAGGGACAGCCTATAAGAATAGCTTTTCTGCACTGTGGTTGATTTAGATTATGAACATGTTTTCTGGTATTAATTAGAGGCCACCCTAGATTACTGGATTCCTCATGAAAAAAATTATGTGTGGGCTGAGAAGCACAGAACAGTCTGACCCAGGCATGGTATTGACATACCTGCCTCTCGGGACAAATAATGCAATGTAATAATGCAATGCTTTGTATGTGGGCTTACCTCGAGCAGCAATTCGCAAGATCCAAATTGTGCAAAATGCAGCTGCTAGACTCCTTACAAAAACATCACTGAGGTGCCATATAACATCGTCTCTGCCGCGCTTGCATTGGCTGCCGGTTGAACACAGAGTCCTCTATAAGACCCTGGTCCTAGCATTCAAGGCCTTTCGAGGTCAGGGTCCTTCATATCTAAGAGACCGTTTAATGCCACTTCACCACCAGAGACTGCCATGGTCAGCTCATGAGAATCTTCTCTATGTCCCTGGCCCTAGAGAGGTTCATTTGGAGTCCACAACACAGAGATCCTTCTCCATTGTAGCCCCAATCTTGTGGAACTCCCTACCGCCAGACCAAAGAGCCACTCCTGATCTACATACATTTTTAGGGGCACTCAAGACATGGCTTTTCAGAAGAGCCTATGATTTTTAGTAACAAGCGGTGACTATGTAACCTGTTTATTTTAATTGTGTAAGTCGCCCAGAGCACCTTTGGTGGAGGGCGACTCATAAGAAATACTGTAAAGTTAGTTAATTAGTAATTCCTGTGAAAGGAAAAGGCACTGCATTCTTATTTCTTTCTTGACAGCTTTAACCATTATAGTACTTTCATTCAATTTTCTATGGAATCCTAAAATTTGCAGTTTAGGAAAGAGAACTGCAATCTACACAACTCAGGATTCCATAGTATGGAGCTATAGCAGTTTAAATATTGCAGCCCCCAGTGACACAATGAGTTAAACCCTTGTGCCGGCAGTACTGCTGACCAACAGGTCAGAGGTTCGAATCCGAGGAGAGCGGGTGAACTCCCTCTGTCAGTTCCAGCTCCCCATGCAGGAACATGAGAGAAGCCTCCCACAGAATGGTAAAAACATCAAACATCCGGGTGTCCCCTAGGCGACGTCCTTGCAGATGGCAAATTCTCTTACACCAGAAGCGACTTGCAGTTTTTCAAGTCACTCCTGAAATGAAAAAAAGTATTATCCCTGTATAGTATGAAAGGGACCCTGACCAGGGCATAAGGATTCAGAATTTTGTTGGCACAACCCTGTGGTAAGGGATGTGTCTGCAGAGTACTTCTGAAGGAACTTTCCTATACTTGCATATCAAAGGATGATGACTACCTATAGCAGCATAAAATTTCCTTTGTTGTTTTATAACCGAAGTAAACCCTTGAGTGATGTTACTCTACTCCAAGGCAAAGAACTGATGTTCGTTCATTTAAGAAAAATAACAGAAATGTTATATCTGAAAAATAAATAAATCTGCATAATAAAGAGGTCATTGAGTATGAAACCATATTCATGCCGGCCTGCCAGAACTTAAAGGTATATTTTCCTGTAGCATTCTGCAGTCATTTTTTCAGAAACAACATACCCTATTCTTTTCTTCCTTGATAAATATATTCATTACTGAATTTTATTGAGGATGTATAAAGCAAGTAAATACCACCTGGAGGCATGCGGCAGGCTGCTATTAGTATGCTGATAACACCTCAATTTATTTCTCCATGCCTTCAAAAGCAACATCAGCTAAAGATAGCTTGTCTCCTCTGAATGATTGACTAAAGGAGGTAATGGGCTGGATGAGGGAAAACAGAGACTGAATCCAGACAAAACAGAGGTGTTTGCCATCAAGGGTTCTAATCTGGGTTAGGTGTGTCAACCAGTTTTGAATGGGACTACACTCCCCCTGAAAGACTGTGTTTGCTCCTGGACCAGTCCTTCCAAATGTCAGCCCAGGTAGATGTGACTGTCAGAAGTGCTTACTACCAGCTTTGGCTGATATGCCAGCTACACTCCTTTTTAGATTTGGAGGACCTAAAAATAGTAGTGCATGTGCTAGTAACCTCAAGGTTGCACTTCTGCAATGCTCTTTGCATTGGGGTACCTTTGTATCAAGTTTGGAAACTCCAGTTGGTTCCAAATATGGCAGCTGGATTGGTTACAGGAACACCCAGAAGTAACCTATTACACCTATACTAAAGCCACTCCACTGGCAGCTAATTAGTTTCAAAGCAAAGTACCAAGTGTTGGTTTTGACCTTGAAGCCCTACTGGGTTTGGATCCTGGTTACCTTCAGGATCACATTCTCCCTGAACACTTAGGTGGGGGGGGGTGCTACTCCAGCACAGCAGAATGCAACTGGTAACCTTTCCATCAGGCACCCTAAGATTGTGGAACGACCTGCTGAAAGAGCTCTGACAGCTAATGTTTTTAGATTATTATTATTATTTTAGCAATATTGTAACCTGCCTCAAGTCACAAGGAGAGGCATGTAAGAAATAAAATAATAATAATTTATTATTATTATTTATCAACTAGGACCTGGTTCACAAATTGTGATTATAGTGAAAATGTGGGGGTTGAGGAGTGATGCACACTAATGTTTTCATTATATTTGAGTGTTTCAAAAACTTTTAATTTGGTGCTCCAGTTTTATCGGGAAAAGAATGCTTTTGAAATATTTTTTAAAAAATAGTGTTTGTAATATTCTGGCATCTAAGAGATAGACACAAACAATTAATAACCTGGAATGGCAGGGAGATTTTACCTTTCTTATAAAATAGTGTATTTCAAGTGATAATAACAACTGGGAATTAATTAATTTCACTTCTTTTCCTTTGGAAACTAGTGGTCTTCCATTCTCTCATCTTTCCACATAGAAATGAAAGATGGAGGCGGAATTTTACTGGAACTGCTTCTAGGTACATGTGTTTATTTATTTTAGTTGCTTGGACAAACATATAAAAACCAAGCATTTTCCATTTAGGGCTAGGAACAGGTCTGGGACATCTAGAGGCCCTTCCTGCTGTAACCTGGAGGATCTCACTACAGATGTTGGAAGGTGTTCCATCTGTGAAACACCTGTTGCATACTTTAATAGTCAATATAATAATCTTTTACACCAGAAGTTCATGATGGTCTTAATAATAACATTTTTGCAGAGGCTGGAAATGGATCCAGCCTTTGTTCAGAAGATTATTAGTTATTAAGTCCATGGCGTTCCTGGAGTTTGAAAGTGTAGGCTTAAGTAGTATCTTAGTGGTAGTTTGTGCAGGGTGAGATGCCTCATTTCCACTAGTTTCTGCTATCCATCTCAGTCTTCTATGTGGCGTCCTATACTGGAACAGAACGTTCCGTGTCCCCAAACAGAAGCTTTAATGAGCTTCAGAAACCATGAAAAATTAACTGGATTATGGGAAAGTCTAGCTATTTTCAAGAAGTAGTTACTGTTAGCCATTGTCCCCACAAGATACAATTTGTGGTCGTTTTTGTACACTACTGAGCCACTTTCTATAGTGAGCAGATGGGTACATGCACACAAACATAGATGACTTTAAAGGAAGAGTGAACAAATTAGTGGAAGATATAACCTTCAATGACTATTAGTCATGATGTATGTCTAGTAGGCTTGTGCATGGATTCATAATGTACATTTGCCTTTGGCTTGTTCAGTTTGTTTGGATGCTTGTACTGGCATGGGCTCTGGTATCATTTTTTCTGGGTGGCAACAGAACAGTGTCTGTCGAAAACTGGCTGTTTTTGGTTTATTTCGGTTACATGGGGAGTGCGGGGAGGGAAGCTGCCGCTAGAAGAGAAAGACGAAAGGATCCCAAGAAGTGGGGTTTCTTAAGCCCTTGCGTTAAACCCAAGTCTTCTTGAAAGACTGAAAGGAAAGCATCCCAAAAAGAGTGCTATCTTTAATGCTTTTAATCCAGGCCTTAATGAAGGATATAAAGACAATTGGTCCAAGGATATATTAATACCTCTGAGACTAGTTCTATGCGCTCGGCCAGGGATTTTGTTAGACAGCGGGGTGGACGGTACACTAACAAAATCCCCAGTCTATCCCTAGATTTCAGACTCAGGTACACAGTCTCAATGTGATTCAGCTCCCTAATAGGTATGCTGGTCAGGTTAAGATGGTCTTTATAGACCACAGCTATTCCACCCACCCAGCCCCTCCCACTTTCCCTCACCTGCTCACAAGCACAGTATCAGCTGAGAGGGCTATATAAGGGTATAAGGACAAACAATCTCAGAAAGAATGCTATTTTAACTCGAATACTTTTAATCCAGATCTTAATGAAGGATATCAGGACAAACAATCCCAGGAGGAGGGTATCTTAACTCTAATGCTTTTAATTCACTTCTTAATGAAGGATATAAGGACAAACAATCCCGGAAAGAATATCTTAACTCTAATGCTTTTAATTCACTTCTTAATGAAGGATATAAGGACAAACAATCCCGGAAAGAATATCTTAACTCTAATGCTTTTAATTCACTTCTTAATGAAGGATATAAGGACAAACAATCCCGGAAAGAATATCTTAACTCTAATGCTTTTAATTCACTTCTTAATGAAGGATATAAGGACAAACAATCCCGGAAAGAATATCTTAACTCTAATGCTTTTAATCCCGTTCTATAAGAACAAACAATGCATAAAATGACAGGAAGGGGAACCTGTGAAGTCCCCACCCACCCACTGCTGCCAATGGATGATTGAAAACAGATTTTCTGTAACCATAACGGCAAAACAGAAACCACCCAGCCAAATTCCAGAAGCCCCTGAAAACGAATCGGGAGATGCTTTGAATTTCGGGAGACCGAAAATGGATCAAGGGTTGACCGGATTGCACAAGCCTAATGTCTAGTAACATTTTCAGGGTGCCTCCTAATATCTCATGCCTATGTGTGGGCTTGCCAGCAACACTGGTTTGATATGATGGAAACACAATGTAAGACTAGATGGACTTCTGTCTGATCCAGTATGACTTCTATATTTTGTTTGAATAAGAAGGTACCATGCCAAGTAAAAGTATGGATATCATGATGTACAGTATGCCAGGCATCAGAAATACTCGATACTAATTTTGAGATGAGAGTTGTGTGGCTTGGTTTCTCACTCATTACGATATCCTCCATTTTCAATCAGAACAACCTTCCAAAGAGCCAAAACCCTATAAGGATGAGAAGGAACAGCTTCACACCACTAGCCAGTCCGGATACAGTAAAGCGTCCTCGCAATTACAGTGTTGGGAGCAAGCCTCTCAATCCAGCAGAGTCACTGCTGTTCCTGGAGGCTCGAGATGGGGCTGCTCAAGAAAAGCTTCAAGAGAGTGTTCAGGTGGTAAATCATCTATCCTAACATTTTATCTCCATTCAAAATCAGTTGAATACTTTGGAGCTCCATCAAGTCTCCCTCTGGGAGGTCTAGTAGCTTTTGGCTGTAATTTTTCAAGGGGGAAGCAGACTGGAAAACTTAGGTGCAAAAAACTTCGTGTGAGGTCCATTGAATCTTTACTGAAAAATTCAGTGCCCCACATTCGAAATGGCTTTGAATGTTTCAGCTTTAGGAACCTCAGAATGCATCTATACTGCAAAATCAATGCAGTTTGAGACCATTTTAACTGCCATTGCTCAATCTATGGAATCCTGGGATTTGTAGTTTGGTGAGGCACCAGCACCCTTTGGCAGAGAAGGTTAATAACCTTACAACTACTGTGATTTCACAGAACTGAGCCATGGCAGTTAAAGTAGAGTCAAACTAAATTCGTTCTACAGTGTAGATGCATCTTAAGTTTTTTAAATCTCTGTGACATTCAAAATAATTTTCCCAGATCCCAAGTTCTCAAGAGTAAATCTCATAAATTAAAGGTGGTACAAAATTGGAAAATTGATAAAATAATTGGCATATCACTGAGTACCAGGAGTCAATACACTTTATACGTTTTACAGCATACTTTAATATCAATAGCATTTAGTCACTTAGATAGCTATCAATGATATGCTTACATCAGTAGCAAGTAGACATATATCAGTATGATCCCCTAAACCAGTGGCTGGGAGGAAAAACCTGAGTGCTTTCGTATTAATGTCCTCTTGTGGGCATGTAATAGGAAGCTTCTTGTCTACTGTGAAATCAATGCTTGAGTATATAAGCTTTGGTCTGATCTGCTGCAGCTCTTCTTATATTCAGACCTATTGTGCAGAATTCACAGCAATTTCCTGTAGTTTGCAGTCACTCAGGACCTCATCACATTGAGGTCACAATTGCAGGAGATAGCGGAGGGATTCACCATGGAGTGTGGTGAATCTGGTGAGGGGAACCCAGTGCCGAGACCCTGCATCGCCCACATTGCCTCTCACCTTATCCCACGTGGGGAAGTATCGCCTCCTGGCTTCCCCCCGTTCATCTGTATGCAACACAGGAAGCCTCCCATGTTGCCACTGCTATGTCTTTGACAATTCTACCTCACTTCGAGGATAGAGCCCTGGCGGAAGTAGATTAATGTCATGTGATGGAACCTGTCTGGCTTCGTGCCTGAAGTGAGGTCAAACTGTCCTAGGATGGGCAGTTTTGCCCATGTGATAAAATTGTCATTTTGCTACATTTAACCCTTAAAATAGGAACTCTCACGAATATTTCAAATATAATTTTGAGTTTATTGGAAAGAAAAACCCCTTTTTGTTAACATTGCTGCTGCTTTGCCTGCTTTTGCCCCCCCCCCCCACATTTACATCCACTCCAGGATATACTTTCTAGAGCATACTTATCAGCTGAATTTCTAGTGGTAGTTCAAATAGTGGTCTCTCTTGAGGCAAGATATTGCTCTGGATATGCAAAAAAAGAGTAGAATCCTGATGACATATTTTGATAGATCAAAATTTCAATCTTCCTATGACCCAGTTTTCCATTGTAAGATATCAGATACATTTATACATTTCTGACAGCGGACAATGCATAAAACGGTGGGAGCGGCTTTGCAAAGTAAAGGTGGTGCTGAAATCTTGCTCTACTTTGCAGACCTTTGCTGAAGCAGAATAAGTGTTTGGGGAAAAAAGGATGGGCTTGTAAGCAGGGGCTCCATCAAATAGTTCATTCTAAAACCACATGTCTCTTTGGTGCATTAATGGAGGAATTCAGAAGAGAGCTCATTTTGAATTGGCTTTAAAAAGTATTGTGTATGTAAATATGCTAGGCCAGGTGCTGTTTAGCATTTAACATTCGCTGGCTTGCATCTTTGTAGATCCAAGTCAATTAAATCTCCTTGTTTGTGAAGATTGCTTTCATTCTTTTTCTACATGCTCTTCTGCTTTTTGCATTGTGCGTCTTCATTGAACTGTAGCTTGAGCTTTCCTGTGCTATTTTTTTCCTTTGCAGCTTCAAGCGGGAAGTGCTTGTCTCTGTGAGTATCACTGAAAACAGCTTGCATGCGTTGTGGTGTTTTTGATGATGATTAAGCAATAACCAAGGGATTCTTGGATGTCTCTTAGGAAGGAGTGTGTACATGAAAAGAACGTAGCAATTAATTCTCTTGTAGTTTAAAAGTCCATTTAAGGTTAGGCAAAATATACATACATTATGGTACATAGACAAACAGTGATTTTTGTAAGACTTTCCAATATCGAAAGCTATTTAATTCCAGTGAGCATGATATGCCAACTTAAAAAATAATGAGGTACACATTCGGTTTTTCAGTGCTCTTTCTTAGAGATGCAAAATGTCTGGGAATTTTGAAATCATGGGGAAAAGAAACATCTTTTTTCAGGCTTTTACAGAAAAAGGGAATATTTTCAGAAAAAAATGATATTGTTATATTAGCCTCATTGTTACTTTAAGAATATGAAAACATATTATATAAATAATTTGATATAATTTGTTGGCATAAATGAAAGCTGCTGATCACCTCCCAAATCTAGGCATGGTGGAAGAAAGTTGAGAATAGCGGAAGGACAGAAGGAAGGAAGTTACTGCTATGTTGGAATTTCCCTTTATTTTTGACTCAGGAGGGAGGGGCAGGCTATGCCTTTACCCTATTTTGAAGAGCAGAAGAGTTCAGTAATATAATAATATGAAGAGTTCAACTCTATGAACCAATCTAATTCCTTAATAAGTAACTAGATGATTTCAACAGCAGCAGCAGCTGTGAATTGGGATATCACAATTCCTTCTACTGGATCCCTCTTGTTTCTCCATGTTCAATATGATCAAAGTTCCATGGATCACCCTTATATGCTTCAGTCCCTGTGATGTGGCATGTTTTCATACCAGCTAGATAGGTTACACAGCACAGAAACTTGGCATCAAATTGTGCCTTTTTTGGAAACCGCCATGAATCCCCTGTGGGGTTGAGAAGTAAGGGATATAAAGGAAATAAAGAAAACAAACAAATAAATAAATAAATAAACTTCTTTCTGACACTATCATATGAGAAGCATGCCACTAGCCTGTCCCCCCCCCCCCCTTTGAAAGGATAATAATTTCAATCATTTGTGAACATCTGCTATCTGTCTCCACCACAAAGTAAAATTGTACCATTAATTAAAACAATTAAAATTGTTTTAATTATGCAATTTTCAAAGTATATATTGTTTTATTTTTATATGTATTTAAGACATTGAATTGTGCCTTTGTTGTAAGCCGCCCTGAGTCCCCTTCGGGGTGAGAAGAGTGGGGTATAAATGAGGTAAATAAAAAAATGAATAAATTAATTTGTGGTGGCAACCCTATGTAGAGAGTGGCCACTCTACATAGCCTCCTTTTTGCACAGTACTAGCTTGCACATCCTTCTGCTGCACCGCTGGAGCAAATATATCTGGCAAATATTTCTTTACAAATCAACCTTTTCCATCTTAGGTCTTGACAAATCATTTTTTTCCATTTAAAATGTAGCAGTATGTATGAATCTGTTTATTCAAAAAAATATGATAGCTGTTCTTATTTTTATGTTTTTTGTGTGTGGTTCTTGTGTGTTGCATATTAGTGAAGTGACATTTCTGCCTTGCATGTACCCATGATGGTGTTAATCCCTTTGTGAAAGCTATAGGAGTTGCTTTTATTTTGACAATTATGAAATGTAGCTTTCTTAGAAAGTGTGGGCACTTTTTATTCATGGGCATGATTTGATAACTTTGAAACAGAGAAATATTTTTTTGTTAAATGAATCGGGGAAGGGGTTTTTAATTCAGTGCCTGGAATGAACTTTATGTGGAACGGTTCCAATGGAAACATTCCCTCAAGCATTTGCAAATGATTTACCTGCCCAGTGTGATTTATTACTTCCTCAGAATGTATCACTTTTGTCTCTGTCCTGCGAAACTTTTCCGTGTTTCTCCAATACTATTGCTTCTAATTTCCAATAATTGTCCTCTTTAATTTTATGAAGTATTTTGATAAGATTACTGAAAATTATACTGGTAAACTTCCACTCCTCCATTACGAGAAGTCTGATCCAGTTGCTGGAGGAAAAAAAGGAAACAGGATGCTGACTACAAACTTGACATATAAAATGCCTTTGGGAAATACCCCAAAACTCCAGTTGGTCCAAAAAGCAGCAGCCAGGCTATTAAGTGGGGCTGGGAACTGTGAGTATACCCACCCCCCTTCCCCAATTGCAGCAGCTCCACTGAATGCCAACTCATTTCTGGACACAATTCAAACTGCTGGTTTTGATCTATAAATCCCTATATGGTTTAGGTTTAAGTTATTTGAAGGACCATATAACTCCCTACAAACACTCTCTTTCTAACACTCCCTTTTAGAAATCATCTGGGCAGGCCTTCTCTGTTTTCAATGGCAGCTCCCAGACTGTGGAACTCCCTCCCAAGAGAGAAACCAGTATGGCCCCATCCCTGCTGGCCTTTTGCCGGCAGATCAAGAGATATCTCTGCTGCTAGACATTTGGAGGTGATGAGGGGCATGCTGCTGGGGGTTGTGAGTGGCATTTTGGGAGGGGTGAGTTTTAAATGTATTTATTGTATTTTAACTGTATTTTAACTTTATATCCATGACAAAAATACTTAATATTTTTATAAAAATCGTATTTGCCTTGTTATAAATTTAAACTATGACAATAATTCAATGCCAGAGTCAGACAATAACATAACAGTAAAGCACAAATATTATAAAACTGTAAAATCATATACATATCAATTAAAATAGTCTTTCAAATGATTAAAACATATCAACAATTTAGCACCAACTGAGCTTTGTGAACATTAAACCAATTGCTTTCGCTGTCTTTATACAGATTCCGTCATACTTATGGGTTATATTAATCCCCAAAGGCTTGCTTAAATAGCCTGTTCTTAAGATGTTTCCTGAAGCTTAGGAGTGAAGGGCTGTTCTGATGTCAGTCACTGGGGAGTTCCACAGCCACAGGGCCACCACTGAGAAGGCCCTGTCTGTGATAGGGGCAGGTCTGAGAGCAGGGCCTCTCTAGAACAGTGTTTCTCAACCACTGTGCCGTGGCACACTAGTGTGCCGTGAGCGATCACCTGGTGTGCCGCAGGAAAACCTCTCTTCCCCCCCTTTCTTCCCCCTCCTGCCGAACTCCTGCTGCTGCTTGCGGGAGGAGGAGGAAGGGCCAGGCAGCGGAGGTGAAGAAGGGGCTGGGGCGCCACCTCCTACGGCCGTTTTCGTGTTTATGTGTACCAACTGTTACTACATTTGGCATTGGCTGGACGTGATAGCCTTCCTAGCGACTGTGTAACAACTCTCCTGTTCACCAGTTATACACGAGGGACTCGTCTAATGCCCACCTGGAATGATACAGGAGCATATATATTGAAGGTGGAAGCCTCATTATTGTTCCATGAGGTGTATTGATGCATAAGAACAGTACTAGTGAACTGCTTTGAAGCTATATGGACACAGTTTTTCTAAACACAGAGAGAGACTGACAGCTGTTGAGCAAGACCTTCCTGTGTGTCTTTCTGCCATTCCTGCCAGGATATCTATGTTGTGTTCATTGAAACAGGCCCATGTTTCACACTGAGTGTATAAATACATTTAAAAACATATTAACTATATGTATTACTGTGTTAGAGTATCATTTTGTGTCATTTTGGTTGGTGGTGGGCCCCAGGATTTTGTAAATGTAAAAAGTGTGCCGCGGCTCAAAAAAGGTTGGGAAACACTGCTCTAGAAGATCTTAATAATTGCACAAGATCATAAAAAGAGATACTTTTGGACAGGTAAGCTGGAGAGGATCGTTTAGGGATAGGCTAAGATCAGCACTTTGAAGCTTAGAAGCAAATTGGCAGCCAGTGGAGCTAACGTAACAGGGATGTTGTACGTTCCCTGTATACCACTCTGGTTAAGAATCTAGCTGCCACCCATTGGACTACTTGAAGCTTCCAAAGAGTCTTCAGAAACAACCCCATATAGCGTACGTTGCAGTAGTCTATGCAAGATGTAAGCAGAGCGTGGACCACCGTGGCCAAGTCTGATGTGAAGTTTAATGTGAGAAAATGAATAAATCTAGAGCTGTACTGTATTATTTTGGTGATGCATTTGTAAATACAATCATGTCCAGGTGTAACAGCAGAGTGAATGGAAAAAGCTGTTAATACTGCATGTCAAAACACTGTTGTGTTTCCTTTCTTTGAATGGGTTTCTCAAGCCAAGAAAGAATGCATTGCTCAGTTCTCTGAGTAACATGGTTTTGTTCTTACATTTCTGGGTAGAGAAATGCTCAATGATTTAACTGCTTGCTAGAAAATGATATTAATATCAAGAATAGAATTTATTCAGTGACTTTACCTATTATTTTAAAATCTACCCTCTATTGGACGGGAAGTTTTAGAGAGGCAGAGAATTGATAAAATTGGAGCTTCTGCTAATCTTCATTTGGCTATGATGCTAATTTGACACAAGCCCACTCTTTTTTTTGCACTCTGTCAGCACATCTGTAAGAGACACAAACCAGAAACTATGGATAATTTCAACTACAATTTATACAAAAAGCCACAATGTTTTGTTGAATTTTGGCCTTTGCAAACACATCATAGTCAAAACTAAGTAGCTCGTTTTCACTTGAGTGTGATACTTGTTTACACCACATTCACATTTATTTTGTTGTTGCTGTTGTTGTTGTGTGCTTTAAAGTTGTTTTTAACTTATGGTGAACCTAAGTTAAATTATTCATACATTTCCATTGAAAACAGATTGGAAATACCTGTTTCAAAGTTCTTGCAAAGGTGCACTGGGATCTCAAAGGTTGCTCTCTCTATACAGTGATGTGCAAAGAAATGTATGTGGATATCTAGATCAGTGAAGTGTTTGGGTAAAAACAATAGTAAATTTGAATTTGTATGAATAACCTTCATGGTCTGATTTTAACACGTCTTTGTGGCATGTACATAAACCAGGTCAGAATCAGATGTTGATTCTAACAGGCACCCAAATACATTTCAAAAGTAGCTCGTGCAGGATAAAAAGCTGTTTTTCAGAAGAAAGAAATACAAATTGATATTACATATATTTTATTTGGGGTTCCTGATAAAATTTACCCCTGAAGATATTAAAAGATGTGCCAGTCATAAAGCCTAAACATACATCTTGTACTAATGTGTCTTCGACATTTGTATTTCAATGTGAAATATTTTTTTCAGTCACTGTAAACTATATTCATTTTCTTTGCTACTTTTTACCACCACCAACTTTTAAAAAAAGGAATAGCAATAGTAAGTCTGGAAATGAAATGACACTGTGTGGAATTCATATAAGTGTACTACAATTGTCTACATGGCTGCGAGTTTGGCTTTTGCAGATTCTATTATTCAGGGATTTGATTAAAGTATTTTCTGTAGGACTATCTAGAACATTCCTGCAGA
The DNA here is from genome assembly GCA_030556195.1 of Anolis apletophallus. Classification (NCBI taxonomy): domain Eukaryota; kingdom Metazoa; phylum Chordata; class Lepidosauria; order Squamata; family Anolidae; genus Anolis; species Anolis apletophallus. The sequence goes on along the minus strand of JARBWK010000005.1, from coordinate 62,949,070 downwards.
GGTTGACCTTAGGGCCAAGCTGGGGAACCTAGAAATTCCTTTAAATGGCAAAATTTATTTTTGTGGTTTTTCACATGGGTCCTAATTAAACTTAACCTATATTCTACAAGTGGTTTATTTAGTAATCATGTTAGATAAACTATGAATGCAAAATAGATATAAAAATTAATTTGCAAATAAAGATGTACCAAGCACCTCTATAAATGTTGGTATATACCATATGGCAACCATTTCACTTTTTTACAGTCCACTTCTAAACATAGTAGAGTTCCATACATTAATGGGACTCTCCACGAAATATGTTTAGGATTTTAGCCGTATTGTTTTGTACATATATTTCAAGATGCAGAATGTACAAGGAATTCAAAATAGCATTTTGATGACATATCATTTAGTACAACTCCAACAATTCTTATGTGTTCTAAATAATTTTTCAAAAACCAGAGAAGTTTATTAGGAATATCTATGTTGTAATACATGCCTGAACAAATTTCAGCAAATTTCTCCTTCCATCATCAGAATGTGAAGATTTTTTTCTGTCCAGAAATTACAGTTCTCTGTGCCTTGAGAAACATTGTTTCAAATCTAATATTGTCACGTGGTCTGTATCATGTATTGCCAATATGACCATATAACATGTCAATACAGAAGGAGCAGCATGGTCCAGAATGGTGATGACATTTTAATATAATTTTAATATTTACATTTGATTTCTTTCTAGAAAACAAGTGGCCTAGCGGTATAGAAACATGCCATTGCTTCCTGGAAAATCAGCATGGAAGTCTCAGAAAATTACCTTGGACTGAAAAATTGCCTTCATTTGATCAAAAGCTTGTACATTTAATGAAGTTTCTGCTGCTACGTTCTCAGGAAGGTTTTAAAAATGGTGGACAACCTAATTTATTGGACCAATGAAATGTTTTCAAATATCCAATAACATCATGGTAGATGATATAACTTGAGTAGCTGAAGCTAGAGTAAGCTTGCTTCAAATTCTTAAATTCTAAAAAATGTCCTTACTTTATCAAAACATAAGGCATGTTTATGTTGCTTGTGTCAAGCCCATGTAAATGTCAACTTAGAAACCTAGCAGGAAGTACAGTTCCCTGGAGGAAATGAGATCTTAATCAACCCACTATTAACAATCCTACAAAAAAAACCTTTTGAGGAAAGTTTCTTAAATAAATTTATGTTTATTGTATGGGTTTGTGCAAATGTTTGACCAGTCTAGATTGAGCTGATGACCTTCCAAAAGAGTTTCCAAGATTTACATGAATACAGCCTGTTGCCTTTTTGTGTTCATTGTTCGTTTCCTCTTGCTCCTTCCTTCTTTGCCATTTTTCTCTGTTGCCATGTCAATAATACCATTCATGCTAGATACCAATTTGCAATGTAGGGATTGTCCAGAATGTTCATGAAGTGAGTGGTAAACATTCTTGCCAGTCTTACTCTTATGCTCTACTTGTAATATTGCACAATACCCTCATCAAATATATTTTCTTTCCTTTCTTCAGTAGAAAATCTGATATACTTCTGAAGATTTATTTCAAGAGTATTGATCACAAACTCATTGTCTTCAGTGTTGTTCCTGTGGGCAGTACTATAATTATCTTCATAGTGGGAAATATTTCAATGCAAATTACAAGAGTTTTCTAGGAACAAAGGCAAAATTGATTTCACTTTGCCATATTATCTTCATGGCCCTAGGTTCTCTTGTTTAGGGCACAAGGAGTATGATGTGGAGTTGGAAATTATTTAGGACATATATCATTCCCTCTTATTTGTATGTTCACCTCTAGAGTTTTCTTGAATTCTGATATGACAAGACCCACCGTATATTCAGATGTAATGCAGGTGGTGTCTTTTGTGCCTGAATTTTGTGAAGGAATATAACATATTTTATAGAGAGAGTATTTAAACAGATAGATGATTTGTATTAATTTAAAGTTTTAGAATTTTTTGCTGAACTATTACATATGAATATATTATTCATGAATCTATGAAAGTAAGTGTTCATTGAAAGCAAAAATAATGGAGACTAATCCTTGGAGGTGGAGGATGAGTGACTCCAAGAGCACATCATAATCACATTCCATTATGGCATTATCTAATATACAATTCCTGCATAGAAATTAGAATTTTATGTGTTTCTATGTGATTAGGATAGCACACATCGCATCTACGCACAACATGCTGCTCTTACCTTTTGCACAATTTTAATGAATTAATGTTTCTCATTATGAGCCCTTGTTCTCATCAAAAGTGAAATATTTTATATATGATGACCTATGAATGTGATTGCTTACTTAAGAGTGGCACTGTCTTTTTAATTGACGTGCATCACTTCTGTAATGCAAGTATCTTTTAAATGCGGGTGATGTGCTCTGAATTTGATAGCACACTCCAATGTGTCGTCAAAAGATGGTTATGCTGCTTTATGGTCAGGGATCTTTGAATGACTTATTTTGGATAATAAATTCTTGTGCCATTGTGAGTGGTGTGTTGTTGCCTTAAACAGAGAATACAATGTATTTTTATATAATTGTTATGTGTTAAGTTAATACTATGTTTATCACGGTTTTTTGGTCAGTGCCTGAATATGTGTAGGTATGTCTTGCTGTGTCTGTCTATAGAGATAAACTTTTGATATATCTATAGATATACTGTATATCTATAGATATATCTTCTCTGTATCTCTAAATATAGAGATACATAAAATAAAATCACTATGTAGGTAGGATTACCATAATTGAAAAGCCAAAAAACAGGACACATTTACCAATTAGTTGCTTCAAACCTCCAGTCGTTATGACAGCTCTAACTTCAAATACTTTTAAGTACGGAAATTCTAACTCCAATATGTCATGGAAAAGGATAACATATGATAACCCTATTAAGAAATAAATACATTGGCCAATTCAAATGTTTTTTGACTTACCCAAGGACATTATTTGGACAAAGTTCTTCCTAGTGCTGTCTTCTTTCCAGTCAACAAGGAAGCAGTCCAATCCAATTCTGACTTTTCTCTCACACTAGATTTAGGAGTTTCCTGATACAAGTTATCTTATGCTAACAATTAGAACGGTACGATTGTTCTGTCTTTTTCTCCTTAATGAATTTTACATGGAAAAAAGGACAGAAAAACTGTGGAAAATTGATGGGGTACAAGTAAAGTACACCATTTTCAAAAGCTGCTGTAAAAGCCAATGGATTAAAGATAATAGTGGTATGATAAAGACATTGTCTATAACCGTTCTTTTGTTGTCATTTCTGTCAAAGCTGTGAGCCCCAGCGGTCTTCATAATATCCCTGGTGCCCTGTATAATAATATTTCTCACAGTTTGGCTTACCAATAAGACTTAAACTTACGTTCCCTTAATTCCATTGAAAAACCACACCATCCCATTCAAAATTATAATTAAAATATGACTCCTGTATTTGCAGGATTGGGTCTCACAATTCAATTCATCCATGTCCAACAAAATAGGCATTTTTTTTAGAGAGGACATGTAGTACTCTTGGATGGAAGTCCATCATTGGATAAGGGCCACTTTTTAGTGCAGTGGTTCTCAACCTATGGTCCTCAAGTGTTTTGGCCTACAGCTCCCAGAACTCCCAACCAGTTTACCACCTAGGATTTCTGGGAGATTTTAGAATTTCTGGGAGCTGAAAGCCAAAACATCTGGGGACCCACAGGTTGAGAACCACTAGCTTAGTGTGTCCATACAAAGTCCAAGAACATGTCTTCCACAACTATTGGGTTTGTACTTCTGAATTCCATCTGACAAACCTCCATCGGCTACAAAGGGAGATAAAATAGCCATCAAGTTGAGACATTCCCCCGAAGCAATCAAACCATGTGAAAGAGAGACTGGTATCTGATGAAACCAGATTATTTATTTATTTATTTATTGTGCTTTAGCAATGGCTTAATTTTTCTTATGCTCTGCCATTTGATGTGCTGCCAAAGTACAAATATGGTAGTTTCTAATAGGAAAGTAAGGGTAAATTAGGTTAAGACTCTGGGAATGACAGGCTTAACTGTTAGGGATAACAGGAAAAACAATCAATACTGTATCTAAGCAAAGTCAGTCAGCCATTCAACTATTGCTTTTGCTTGTACTGGACTAGCATTTGTATGTGATAGTTATCTCTGCAGATAGCAGTAGATCTATTTTAGATGCAATATTAAAATGAGCTAATACTTAGCACTGAAGTGCAGTTGTTGCACTGTTTCATACTTTAGTAAGTAAAAGCATGCCTGTTTTGTCCTTGGACATTTTAATGAGTGAAATAATACAAATATGCCCATATTTTTTGTGCATGTGTACAATTTGACAAAATAGTAGCCGCAGGTGAAACATTTAGAGGCTGCATATGAACTTTCAATTAATTATGTCTTTGAAAGAATGGTCAACACAAAGCAGAATTTCTCATCTGTTCGATTTTCAAGTAGAACAAGTACAATGTGGCTTTGCAATCTCCTCTTCTTAGATATTTGCATAAATACTTATGATTACTTGAAAACAATAAAGCTTTCCATTGATGTTATTGTCCTTCTATTTTTTTCCTTTTAACTGTATTGGAAGGGATCTTGTAGTACCTTAGATAAGCTTTCAGAGATTCAGGGTGCATCTGCACTGTAGAATTAATACAGTTTGACATGATATCGAATAGGAATTTGGGAGGACTTGCCTGGAGAAGGCAAGAGTCCTACAGATCCACCAAAGAGGATCCAATACTCTGGCAAGCAAGAAAACACCCAATCTACAAGTTTCCCCTTTCCCCAAATAAATCTCACCAAAGTTGAAGAAGAGGCCACCAAGTTGTTTATTCGTTCCAGCTGGAAAGGATGACAGCCGCAATACCTTGCCCGCAAAGCTGACATACCGCACAGTACAAAATCATGACATTTTAAAGGTTACAGAGCTGTCAGAATTCAAATTTCCAACCCTCTGCCGGCTTCCAGCTGATTGGTTGGAATCTTCAGCTGACTGGGAGGCACTGTCGGCTTAGCTGTGCCTCAGCCAATCATGGAGCCAGTGCCGCTTTCACATTCTAGCCAATGAGAGCAGAGAAGGTGGGCCGATCAGAAAACAATGAACTGGAAGAAATGATTGGATTATGAGTCTTAATGTGTGTTCAATTGCCCGCAATAACAAAAATGTCCTCAAGCAGCTTGCTGTATTGTCCTTATGTGATTCAAATAAACATCTGGGTCTGACAGGAAGATCAGACCCGGTAATCTTTAATCTGCAGTATTGTCAGTTGATGGTATCTTTCATTGAGTTTCGATCCCAAGGAAATTAAGACAAAGGGGGTGAGGCAGATTGTGACATTCCTTTGCTTTCCGAAGGCAAGGTGTCACTAGGTGGATAATGGGGGAATCACCAGGGGGCAAAGCTAATCAGATGGCCAGTGCTCTGAGATCCGATAGCTTGTGCCTACAGAGACATCAATCCTCGAGGGGCGGGGGAGGTGGACTCCGAGGCCCAGAGGGACATCTGCCTCTATTGTCCATGCAAGAATATCTTTGAATATGTCCAGTATAAGGGATTCCGGCCCAAGGCGCTTCCTGGGTCGTTTTGATGAACTGGGGCCACAAAGGGGAGGCCAAAGTTGTGTTCCCCGAAACCACGGATACGGAAATGCAAACCCCTGTATCCGCGATTTCAACGGATCACCTGTGCTTGGCATCTGTTGCTGCTCCGCTGTATTACTGCCTTTCTTGTTATTGTTTTAATTGTTCAATTGTTTTATGTTTTAATCTTGTTTTATGCCTTTGGCTTTGTAAGCCGCCGCGAGCCCTTGGGAGTCGGCGGCATAGAAGCCTCAATAATTAATAAATAAACAAATAAAGGGGTAGCATTTCATTTTATATTTCATATACAGGGATAGGGAGGGAAATAGGGGGAAATATATGGAGAAATACATTCAGGTTGGGAAAGGATAGAGGTCATATCATCAACTCACTACACCCCCTCCAGAGTTCATAAGAAATCATAAGGAAAGTCCCAAGGAATTGAGAGAAAGGAAAGTTCCCTAAAAGTTTATAAAAGTTCTTCAAAAAGTTCCCAAAGTCTGTAAAAATGTGCAAAATTTCATAAAAGTTCATGAAGGAGTTGGGAAAGTTCATAAAAGGTTCCAGGGGGTTAAGTGGGTGAGCTCAAGTGTGTGGATCTGGAAGCTATAGCTGAGGCTGTAAGTTGGGGTGCCCGTTCGCGCGATGGAAGGAAACTACAGATCTTGCCTTGCCATGGAGCCAGGGTGGCTTGCCTGCTTCCCCAGGAGTCTACAGGATGACCACAGTACAATCCCCAGGTCACAGGCTTCTGGACATTCATGGAGCGATGGTAGGACCGGTCGGTGCAGTGAGGAGTCTCCAATTGGCAATCAGCTGTTTCCTTTAAAACTTTAATTCTTTAAAATAAAAAGGTTATTCCCAGGGCACAGGGGCCTGAATCCAAAAAGCGAGATAGCAGTTAGGCTTAAAATTAGTATAGGAAGGATTTGACACCAAAATAGAGGTGATCCGTTGAAATCGCGGATACAGGGGTTTGCATTTCCGTATCCGTGGTTTCGGGGAACACAACTTTGGCCTCCCCGGGATACTCAAGGGGCGTCCCGGGTGAGCCTTCAGTGTTCTGCGGCTCAGAAAATGAAAGGTTCATGCTTAGAGTGAGTTTGAGGCAGTAAAGGACACAAAGTATCACTATGGAAGGGGAAAGGTGCAATCTAATGTTCCTTTGTTGAGGGATTAGTTACAAAGTTAGGGTTAAGGGGGAGGAAGCAAAGAGAGAGAGAGATGGCTGGTTGATCTGCTGCTGTAGGCACACTCCCAGCGAGGCTTGGCCCAATTGGGACATCTAGGAACTATGGAACTCCCTGCTGCAGGTCAGATCAGCTTGAACGCAGGGGGCTCCCGGAGGTTCGACCTCAATGACTTTAACTGCCATGGCTCAATACTATTGTATCATGGAAGTTGTAGTTTTGCAAGGTGTTTAGCCTTCTCTGCCTAGAAGTGTTTGTACCTCATCAAACTACAGCTCTCAATGAGTCCACAGTATTGACTCATTCCCCTTCCCAGGGTACTGTTCATGGGCCGTAATAAAGTTTTGTTGTTGTTGTTGAATCATGGCAGTTAAAATGATATCAAATGACATTACTTCTATAGTGCTGATCAGAGCTTTTTGAATTGTGTGTCAACTGCGGTGTGAAGGTGTGTCACACAGATGTAATAATCTATTATATAAAGGAGGTCCCGTTGTCGAACGACTGACAGAGACAGAGAAACCTTCCAAGGCAGAGACACCAAACTTGCCAACATAAATAGGCCTCAGGCAAGGAAGGTTTTTAGCAAAGAAACTTTCCCCCCCAAAAAAACCTCGAAGGCCCCCAAAACAATGATACAAAAAAAACTACATTTCCCAGCATCCTCTGCGGCAGCCAGCGAAACCTATTGGCCAACATCAGTTACCATAGTAACGGTGGGCAAAGCCACTTAGAATGCTGAGTGATTTCAGTTGAGGGTTAAACTGTGTAGCAACCCAGTTCCCTTTCGTGCCTGGGGGGCAGGGGGCAGCACCGGGGGTCCCACTTGCATTAGGGCCAGCTGCAGTTGATGAGGACATGGAGGAAGGGGCTGATGAGTTAGCTGGGCCTTCCTCTCCCACAGAGAGCTTGGCCTGGGATGATGAATGGCCTGACGGCTATGCTAGCTGGGAAAGTCAGGCTGACACTGAAAGTGCTGACTCCGATAATCAGTATGAGAAACCAGGTGGTTACGGGTCGCAGGAAAGGATTAGGGATGAGCCCATGGAAGCTGAAAGGGAGTTAGGCTCTCATGAAGATAGCGACCCAGGTGCTGGGAGGCAAGGACGAAGCTTTGATAGGAGACGGAGCATTGAGTCCATCAGGAGGGAATGGCACCGAAGCCTAGAGCGTCAGAGGAGCGCTAGATCCCATAGCACAGATTGGCGCAGAAGCCTAGAGCGTCGGGGGCCTCACCAAGGGGATTAAGTATAGGGTCCGTGGGAAAGGATCCTCAGTAGCTCGGCCACTTCTGTTCTAAGGGGAGTGAAGCGAGTGAAGTTCTACGGAGCCAAGTTGCCGGCTCGAGCCTTGCCAAGAAGTTCTTGGGCTTGTTCATGAACTTTGCCTTGTTCTTTGCCACGGACCAAGTCCTTGATCCGCATTGTTTTTGCGGAGCTTTTGCCACGTTTGCCTTTGGATTTTACTTACGGACTCTTTACCTTTTTGATTGAACTTTTGATACTTTTATGGACAATTTACCTTTTCACCTGTTTTTTATTATTCAATAAATAGTTAGCTGATTACCGTCTCTGTGTGTGTGATTAAGGGGCTGGGCCGAGACCCTGCATCGTGACAAACTGCCACGGTCAAGATCTAGGAGGGAGACAAATAGGGCACCAGGGACACAGGCACCACTGACAAACACATACCCCCAGAATAACACAAAAGTAATACCTACACACAACACAATATGCACATAACACAACCTTGCGTCTACTGCTCAACCCATTTGTATGCCATTCCTTCCTTCCACACAGGCATAAGCTGACCCAAAAGACAAGCCATGCCTCCTAAAAAGAACAGCATCGGACGAAACACTCGCAACGCTACATACATCACACAAAAAGGGGCAGAACAAACACCAGAACAGAAAGACACTGCACTACACTAGCTTTTGCCATCACCATAAACAAGGCTCAAGGACAAACACTACAAATCTGTGGCATAGACCTTGACACAGAATGCTTCTCCCACGGACAACTCTACGTAGCGTGCTCCAGAGTTGGGAAACCACAGAACCTCTACATCAACACAGCAGACGGAAAGACAAAAAACATTGTATATCCACAAGCTCTGCAGAACGCCAGGAACACCACACACCGACAACTCCACAGGACTTCAACATCGCACCCACCAGAACAACCCACAACGACACAGCCATGACCCCACCAAGACCATAAGTAACATCAATTCCAACCTTTACATACTCAGACTTTCTCGCATCTCCTAAATAGGGCACAGCAACGCGTGCCGGGTACAGCTACAGTAGTAAATGATAAAACTATTGGTTTTCATGAGATCTATTGTTGTGGTTGAGCAACCTGAGCCTGTAGTTGCTACAGGTAGTAACTGGGAAGAGGAGAGTTTGTCAGACATGTCCTTGGAAGAGGGAGGTTTGGGTGGGCCTCCTGCAGCTGGGAGAAAGAGGGCTGCAAGCGATGAGCATTTGGAAGAGGCAGAACATAGGAGGAAGGTCCGGCAAATACTTAGGGAGCCTACCAGTGATGAGACTTTTGAGGGGTTTGACGTGGAGTTACCCTCAGAAGACAGTGATACTGAGCTGGACTCAGCATTGGTGCAGGATGTCAGGAATGTGTTAAATGCTGAGTCCAGCGAAAGTTCATTTTGTGGTTTTTCCAGTGATATTGGTTGGCCTAGTGGGAATGTGGAATTGGACTGGGGTCCTTTAACTGCAGAGCAAAGGTGGGAAAATTGGAGGAACACACCCAGGGCTGCAGCTGAGGGCACTAGGGCGGATTTGGGTGGGGAGTCTGATGACTCTGATTTGTAAGGGTATAACAGTAAGGCTTGGGGATTTGGGAATCTGCGGTCAGCCAAGGTGTTGCTGTGGGTTGCTGGTTCCTGTATCTTGTGATTTTGTGGGTTCGTGTCTTGGTTCTTGATTCCCAGCAAGCTGTGAGTATTTGGGCTGTGTTCATGCTGGGTTCTGGGAGCTGCTATGGCAGCTCTAGCTGACATTGTTGCATGTTGGGGGTTGGGACTTTAATGTGTGCTTTTATGTTTAGTGTCTACCGCGTCCTGTTTGACCATTTCTTGTGTTGCTGTGAGTGTCTGGTATGGTATAAAGGGTGAAGGGGGAGTTTGCTGTGGGTTGCGGGGTTTTTCATGTGTTTGTTTGTATACTCAGCTCCTGGAATGTGAAGCACTCCTTCTTTCCTTCTTTCCTTCTTTGGACGGGTCTTCGCATCACAGACTGCAAGCCGATTTACAGCTCAAGATTCTTCTGAAGACGGACGGCTTATCTATTTTGCTTTCGGTTTTGGGTGTGGGTTTTTGGAATGCCGGACTGAGGCTATGTTTTGTTAAAAATAAACTGTATATATTTTTACTAGCTTGGCGTTGTCTTTGCCATCTGTGGGAGTCGTGACATCTATTGTCTTCCCATTCATTTCATTTTATGTATGTATGTATGTATGTATTTATTTACAGTATTTATATCTCGTCCTTCTCAGCCCGAAGGCGACTCAAGGCGGCTTATAGTTGGCAGCAATTTGATGCCCCAGTAAGCATAAAATACAGTTTAAAAACATTTAGCATATAATATAAAACCATACAAAAACCAATAAAAACATAACTCATCAGCGTCTCCTTACTAAGCTCATTTTCCAGTCACATCATCATGCCATTCCATATCTCTTATAAGGAGTTGATTTAACTTCTGATTTGCAAATAAAACTGAATTACTGTGTCACAAAATTATGCATGTCTAAAAAGCATGTCACCAACACAAACTGTTTAGAAAACTCTGGTGTGGATGCACGCTCAGTCTATTTTCTCAGATAGACATTAATATGTTATAGTATGCTTAGGCAAGAAATACTCAGAGATGGTTTTGCCAGTTCCTTCCTCTGAAATATAACCTGGTATTTGTTGGCAGTTTCTCATCCAGGTATTAACCAGGGCTGATTCTGGTTAGCTTCCAAGATCAGATGGAACATGATACCTTTAGGGTACTTAGGCCCTGTCTGACAGTGCTTCTGGGTCCTTGAAAGAGCTACAGACTGCACAGAAATTGAAATGGTTCCACCAACTTCTCCGCCAACCCTACCTTCATTCATTCAGTGCCGTGTGTGCTGTCGAAGTTTTAAAAATGTTGACCAGTGGAACTTGAAGGTGGACAGTCTAAAGAAAATCCCAATGAGATCTGAAACACTTTATCTGCACGTTTGCTGAATTCTATAAAATACAGTAGCATGAGTTAATATTAATTGTGCTTTTTCTTTGGGGAGCTAAATCTACCATTTCATTTTTAGGGACTAGCAGATGAGAATCGCTCTTGATTTTGGGATAAAGAGAGATCAGGTACAATTACATTTGAATTGTAAGTGGCAACTTGATCTTCATTTGAATTGTAAATGGCAGGCTTGATCTTCATTTCACTATATCCCAGGATCTGATCCCATATTATCTTCTTATCCCAGATTATCTGGCAGTATATACTCATATAATCCAGTTCAAAGCAGATAATTTGGGATCAGATCGTGGGGTTTAAGGCAGTATAGATCCAGCCTCAGATGCTTTTCTATTGAGGCTGAACTATGGAGCTGGATAAGGTCTTGAGGAATCCCTGAAAGCCTCCCATTTCCCCACCCCTGTTCTAATGAATCCCCATTATCAGTCAGCTTTATGGTTATGAAGTTCTGCTTCCTCTTTAGATCACACTTTTTATTACAAACATATTATAACAGGGCAGAGTACGAAATCATCCAACTGTTGGCATGCAAATTCGGGATATCAGATTTTATGACACTGGAGGCAACCTGAAACTTTAGATGACTGTACAACTAATTCTACTTAATGTAGTTTTGAATGAATAAGTGAACCAATATTAACTATCATCATCTTTATGTTATGCCTCATTAAAGCATTTGCTTAAGTTATTTTAACAATTGAACTATTACAACGTAATAATGTCTTTTGTTCAAGCAACAACCTACCTATTGTTGGAATCCAGGAAAAGAAACAACAATGTTAAAATACAAAACAACACACCACCACAGTGCCAATTATTGTCTAGTTTGGGTAACATGAATTCACTCATGGGCATGGACACTCTCAATCTCTCTAAGTATGTGCCCTTTAAAAAATCTATTATTAGGATCTTCCCACTTTGTTTTGTCTTTTGCGCACATAATGAACCATAAAAGTGGAAAATATTTCCTTATTACATTTATATAACATCAGGAGAAAAAAAAACCCTTCTTACTCACCCAGGTTGTGTCATGTTACTGTGAGTATTTCCGGATAGAGAATTACTCGCCTCCTCCAGTCCAGAGAGTCATGGATCCAGGTTTCATAGATATGTCTGGGGCTTCATTTCCTGAATTGATTGACTTAGTGAAAACAATCAATGTGCCTTCTTCCTCTGTTACTTTTAACTTAACAGACACTCTGGCAGCAACTGGCAGCTTAGAAACTCACAGTGCAAAGAAGTCACATTTTGGTAACCATGTTTACAAACGTTTTGTTAAAAAACTTTTGAAATGTGTGATTGAATTGGAGACAGTGATTGGAGGCAGTTTTGTGAACTTGATTCTTAGTAAAACTTGGCAGTGAACTCAAACTGGCTGCCCAGATGCAGTGGATAAAATAATCGTAATTTTAATAATATGTTTCAATCTTTATATGATTTTAAATTAAAGTTTTAATGTATATGTTTATTTTATGTCTGTTGTGTATATGGCATCAAATTGTTGCCTTTCTAAGGCCGCTCTGAGTCCCCTTTGGGGTTGAGAAGGGCGGGGTATAAATACTGAAAATAAATAAAATAAAATAAATAGTGATAGCCATTCTTGGCTATAAACCATCTGGAAGACCTTAACTGTCAATCGCTGCTGTCGTTTGTCACCCTTCTTTAGTTGCACGGCAACCATAATGGACTCATGATCATAAAGCGACCGCTCAATAGACTGAATTTGATTCCAAGCTTCAGATGAAGTTTTTACATCTTTTTCCTATGTGAAAAAAGTCCCCATACTGCATTCCTATAATGTGCTCTTATTTATATTACACATCTCCTTTTACAGTTTTATTATTGCTGATTTATTTTGGGAGAGCCTAGCACTCTCAGCTCAGGCTCTTATCAATGGGTGGTCCTTGTTATGCACCTGCCAGGAAGTGATTTAAGGATGAGAAGTGACGGATGAGAAGTGATGGAAACTAAAGGTGAGCTCAATAACTGTGAAAGTGGTGACGCCCCTTTTATGCAAGAGGTGTGCCTCACCCTGTCCTGTTGATCTAGTTTCTTCAAGAGGAAACAAATGCACTACCTTTCTCTTCCAGCCATCTGTCTGGCTGCCTTTGTGAATCCTTTAAGAGCTTGTATCTTTTATTAGGATGGCACTTAAGTCTTGCTGCTACTTGCTGCTGCTGCTGCTGCTGTTTCTGTGGTCTGGAGCTCAAGGTGAGTAAGAAGAATTCTTGGGAACTTACCAGTATTAATTTCTTTAAAGGAGGGGTGCTGAAGTGCTTTTTTACACAGTAAAAACACTGTCGGGGACCCTAATGATTGCTAGGTACCTTTATCTATACTCTCTGGGATGGGGCTTAGAGGTATTGCTCTTTTGCTGAGGGATGATTTCAGAAACTGTTGTTGGGGGATTCCTCTTTGACTCCTTGGCTATTAGCCTGTGGAGTCCCTCCAGGTTCAGTTTTGTCCTTCGTGCTAATTAACGTCTACATCAGGGGTGCTCACACTTTTTCAGCATGGGAGCTACTGATTAAAAAACCAAGTCCCAAAGATCACCTACCCAGAAATGTAAAACATATAACTATTTTCTTATTTATTTATTTATTTATATTTATTATTCATTTTTATGTACCGCTCCTTCCAGCAGGCTCGGGGCAGTTTACATAAAATGAAGTTATAAAACATCAACATTTCAATTTAATAACCATATAAAACAGAGCATAAAAATACATCCAACCACCCCATTTCTCCCACACTGCCATATTACCACACATATTATCAGCCAGAAAGTAAGAAGAGAGGCTTTTGAACTGCAAGGCCATTTAATACTCAGCAAGGTAAACAAAGGGACATGCAAAAATACATCCAACCACCCCATTTCTCCCACATTTCCATATTCCCCAACATATATTTCTCAAGGAACAAAGCAAGCAGAGAGACTTTGGAGCTAAAAGGCCATTTTTAAACATTAAAAATAAACAAAGAGACATGCCACAGAACAATCAAGCACCCACCCCCAAGTAAAAAGACCGACCTTTGAGATGTGGTAAGGAAATGACCCCAAAGCATCCTCCTTCTCCTCCTCCGTCATTGCTCCTATTTCCACACTGCCAGCATGCGTGCCGCCTCCAAGAGCTCACGAGAAGTCCGAGAGGCAGAATGGGCGCTTCTGTGCATGCGCGTGGGACCAGCCATGCATCGCGTCATCCAGGCCCACCCCCTTTGGTCTCCTACGACTCTGAGTGGCTGGAGAAGGACGGAGGGAGGAGGAGGAATCCAAAAGAGGGGGCCATTCTGCCTCTTGGACTCTGGAGCTTTTGGAGGCGGCGCCCAAGCAGGGAGCGGGGAGGAGCAATGACGGAGGACTTCTTTGCAGCGTGCAGGGGCGCGTGAAGAGGACCAACAGCAAAAAACCTGGTCAGGGGCCTCAAGATCACCAGGATGAGGCTCAAAGATCACCCTGGTGATCCCGATCACCATTCTGAGCACCCCTGGTCTACATGAAACCACTGGGGATCCTTCCAGACAGGCTCTATATCCCAGGATATTATCCCAAGTGTTCTGTTTATCCCAGATATCTGGCAGTGGAGACTCACACATTCCAGTTTAATGCAGAATACCTGGGATCAGATCCTGGGATATAGGGCCTGTCTGGAAGGGCCCTGGGAGAGATTGTTCAGAGTTTTGGAGTCAGGTATCACCAGTATGCTGATGACACATAGCTCTATTTCTCATTTCCACCAAGTTTCAAGCAAGCTATTCTTGTGCTTATTAATTAATTAATTATATCCCACTTTTCTCCCACAAGTGAGACTCAAAGCGGTAAACAAATAATTAAAAACACAGAAATTACATAATACAAGAGCACAACATCATCCCCCCAACCCAACCAAATAAACAATAAACACATTGCATAACACATTACATAAACCATATGAAAGAAACATAATACATAACATTTATCATTATCATTAAAAATCCCTGGGTCATACGCCACTGAGGTGTTCCTTAAAACATTATACTAAAAAATCTCAAAGCTTCTAATATTTGGCCATGTGAACCTTGCCAGACCAAGATACCCTCCATGATAGGTCTTGGCAGTAATCACTGACTGTCATTGGTAAGTGTATCCAATATGTATGTCACTGGTCAAATGGTAAATAAATCCAAATACTGCAGTCCAGTCAATTGTTTACTTTTCCAAAAAAAAGAGTAGAATATCGTAACCGCAGTATATCCAATTGCTAAGAAGGCAGCCGATGTCTATTCATCATATGCAAACACAGTTGAACCAGGCCGACGAGGACGTAAAGATTTCGGGAGTCCCTCACTCGTTTCGACGTATTGGACACATTTTCTAGTGATTTATTTTGTGCTATCCCAACTTTGGAATTATTCTAACCATGAGGAACGGTCAGAAGAATATGACCTAAATAAATTGGATTTTCCTTGGGTCCAACGTGTACTTTATACTTACCTGAACTTTTGCATATGGACATTTGGACATTATTACCTCACTGGTAGGAACCCATATGGGTTATGATTCTTTGTGATTTCATTTCATTGGTCTAGAAATATTGGTCTGTACATATCTTTACCCTGTTTGCGTTGTTGTTTGGTTACTCAGCAACTCTCCCCGTTTAGAGTATTTTAGTAATCACTGGCTGCCTAGTCATAGCTTATTATTTTATTATTTATTTATTTATTAATTCAGCTTAGTATACCGCTCTCTCCGGGGCTCAGAGCGGTTTACAGCAATAAAACATCAGATAAAACACAAAAAACATTATAAAACCAAGTTAAAACCCCCAGTTAAACCCCATTCCCAACAGTAAAACTACAACAGGACAGCAATGTGAGTGGCGATGACGCGGCAGGGTGGCAAATTATGGCGGGCACCGGTCAGAGGCCGAATTCCTGCCTAAATAGCCAGGTCTTAATGGATCTGCGAAATGGCATCAAGTCCCGTATTATGGGTTGTCGAGGAAGGCCTACTTCCATAGAAAGGAGCAAAAGGTCAGTAACAAGAGGTCCTAATGCACCTTTTGGGGGAGGGAATTCCAGAGCCATAGCCCACCACCGAGAAGGTCATCTGTCTCGTTTCCACCAGCCGTACTTGTTATGGTGAAGGGACCAAGAGAAGGGCCTCTCCTGATGATCTCAGGGCTCATGTGGGCTGATAGGAAGAGATGCTAGACAGGTGCCTGGCAACAGGATGAGGTCAAACAAATTGAAGCTTAATCTAGACAAGTTAGAGGTGCTCCTAGTCAGTTGAAAGACAGATCTGAAGACAGAGATTCAACCTGTGTTAGATGGGATTACACTCCCTTGAACATTCAGGTTCGCAGTCTAGCTCCTGGATTTGGTTCTGAGCCAGGAGGCTCAGGTTTCAGTAGTAACCAGGAATACTTTTCCACAGTTCAGATTAGTGTGCCAACTGTGCCTGTTCCTGGAGTAGTCAGCTCTGGCCACAATGGTACATGTCTTGGTGAAATCCCATTTGGATTACTGTAATATACTCTATGTGGGGCTGCCTTAAAAATACACAAAAACCTCTGTTGTTCCAAAGAGTAGCACCCAGGTTATTACAGGGACTAGCTATAGGGAGCACACAATTCCCTTGTAACTGTTGCATTGGCTGCCTATTCATTTCCGTGCTGAATTCAAAGTGCAGTGGACTGATATTGTAAAATATATAATAGAAGCTGCCCAAACAACGGTTGCCCTGAGCTGGAAAGAGCAAAGAAAACGGGAAATTAAAAATGGGAAATACAAAAAAATTTAGCAGATTATATGCATCAGGACTATACTTCTAAAAGGAGAATCAAATACACAAACAGTTGTTCTAATGAGAATGGCGATTTGAAATGGAGTTAAAGGGAAAAGAAAATATAAGGAACTACAACAGTCTATCTTCATAATCCATGCAATAGAGATACAACTGTTCTTGGAGGGTGGGGCTGAGAGGGAAAGGGAGGGGTAAAACTGATTGATATAAGTAGTAGATATGTATGAAAATGGGAAAGCCAAGAGAAGAGGATATACCAAAACGAATGATAATTTAATGGAAAATATCTGTTTATTTCTTCTGACTTTCAGTGATGTGATTATGAATGTGATATTCTACATACATATTCAATTTTTAAAAAATTAAGAAAATTCAA
The DNA here is from genome assembly GCA_030556195.1 of Anolis apletophallus. Lineage (NCBI taxonomy): Eukaryota > Metazoa > Chordata > Lepidosauria > Squamata > Anolidae > Anolis > Anolis apletophallus. Next base: position 62,931,883 of record JARBWK010000005.1, on the reverse strand, counting down.
AGTGCTGGTTTAAACCTGTAAAGCCCTATATGGCTTGGGTACACATTATTTGAACAACCCTATTGCCCTTTATGAGCCCAGTAGCATTCCACGATCATCTGAAGAACAAGAACGAGGGTCTTCTCTGGGCCCTTCCAGACAGACCATATATCCCAGGATCTGATCCCAGGTTTTCTGCTTTAAACTGGATTATATGAGTCTGCACTGCCGGATAATCTGGGATAAACAGAAAACCTGGGATCAGATCCAAGGCTATAGGACCTGTCCGGAAGGCCCCTCTGTGATGTACAGAGGAGCAATATGGACTGATTCTATAATTTATTTAGAATACCTCATTGAACTATTAATGATAATCAGGATTAGATGAAAAAGGAAAGGGCATGTAACTTCAATACTTGTCCAAGTGAGGAAATCTAAACAGCTCTTAGAATCATGCAAGCAACACCTTTTGTGATTCCTTCTTTTGCACAACCATAAAAGGTACCAGAACCCTGTCCCTTACTCCATCTGGCAACTGCAGAGTTAGCTCTGATTCCTTCAGGTTCTATTTTGTTACTACAACTGCTTAGAAACTAATTTTTATCATGGAAACTACTTTTCTTTAACAAATACTGGGCTTCTGCAGTGAGACTCAAAACATCAAGTGATCAGTATGAAAAAAAGTAAATAGTGCTAAAGTCCTCTGACAAATGCATGGAAACTGGACTATGACTTCAGCAGTTAGGGACTGTAAGGGAAAGCTGCCATAAAACATTCACTTATCTCTAATTTATGGTATCTTTTGACTAAACTGCAAGCTAAATCTGCAGCTAAAACTGCAGCTAATCTTACTCCCAAAGCGGAGTTTAATTATGCCCAATAAAATGAAAGTGAGAGCCCTTCCTCACAGCCCTGTATCCCAGAATATCAAGGCAGAAAATCCCATAATATCCCACAATGAAACTTTGGGTAAGTTACAACATTATGGGACTACTAATAAAGTTGTAGTATGCAAAGTGTAAACATACTGTTCCACAGCACAACCAAATTATATAATTTTGCATGCTGTTTTGCCTTCTATTTCAGCTATCTATGCATGGTTTTCAGGTGGAGATCCTGAAATTATGTCCGCTGGCCTGCTACATCTTTTTTTTTTAATAATAGGCTTGCCTTTCATACCACCTTAATTTTGAAGTGTGGTTTGAGATGGGAAGCACTTTGAAGAACACAAATCTAATGCTCCCACACACAGGAAACTGACTGCACAGGTCTTTGGTTCCTGTAGATTCCTTAATGTAGACTCGTTATTATTGAGTGAAAGGCATGTGTGAACAGTAATGTTTCTGCATAAAATGTTTATGTATAAAATCCACAGCTCTTTTACGACTTCATCATATGGGGTTAGATTTGGCGCTAAATGGGAATCTAGCCACAGTCACCCACAGAGCTGGCTGGCTCTGATCACACGTCATGATTGCTCCATGGGTAAAGGAGGGCGGAACTGGCGTGTCGCTGCCACACTAGCAATATGGAATACTTCCAGTGTTGTCATTTCTTCAATGGGGGCAGTTGCACACTCCACGCAACCAATACATTGCTTACTGCACAAAAAAGCGAATTCATTAGAATTCTCTTCTTTAAAAACACACAAATATGTAAATGAGAGTGGTGAATTGGGGCATGTGGCGGCAGCTTCCCTGTGTTTTTGGCTTGTTGTATCAGTAGAAGTGGACAATCTTTGTTTGTGGCAGCTTCCCTACACCCAGCAGCGAATATGTGCAAAAGTATGATGAGGCAGTAAGTCATCCCTAATAGGGCCTGACCTCCAGACCTTTGATTATTTTAGTTGCTCTCGCCTGGACAACTTCCAGCTTGTCAGTATCTCTCTTAAATTGTGGTGCTCAGAATTGGACACAGTATGTCAGGTGAGATCTAATCAAAGCCAAATAGAGCGGCACCATGACTTTCTTCAATCTAGACACTATACCCCTTTTGATGCAGCCTATAATCCCATTGGCTTTTTTAGCTGCAGCACATTGTTGGTTCAGGATCTTTTTCTCATGTATTGTTGTTGAGCCAGGTGTATTTCACTTTTTCTGCTTAAGTCAGTGGTTCTCAACCTGTGGGTCCCCAGGTGTTTTGGCCTACAACTCCCAGAAATACCAACCAGTTAACCAGCTGTTAGGACTTCTGGGAGTTTATTTATTTATTTACTTACTATATTTGTATACCGCCCTTCTCAGCCCTTAGGCGACTCAGGGTGATTTACAAAGGCAATGATTCAATGCCCAAAAACACCATAAAACATTTAAAAACATTAACACATAATATAAAACCATAACAAGAATACTAAAAGCATACATCATTTGTGTCTCCTAATAAAAACATTGTCCCATCTCGTTGTCCAGTTGTTCCAATTCCTATGTCTTCTACCTTGCATTTTCAAATGCTTGCTCAAACAGTCAAGTCTTGACTCTCTTCTAAAATGTTAAGAGGGAGGGGGCCGATCTAATGTCCCCAAGAAGGGTGTTCCATAGTCGAGGGGCCACCACTGAGAAGGCCCTGTCTCTTGTCCCCACCTGACATGTTTGTGACGCAGGTGGGATCGAGAGCAGGGCCTCCCCAGGTGATCTTAAAGTCCTAGCAGGTTCATAAGGGAAGATGTGTTCAGATGGGTTGAAGGCCAAAACATCTGGGAACCCACAGGTTGAGAACCACTGGCCTAAGTGAAGTATCCTAGATTTCTCCTTGTCGAAATCATTGTTTTAATTTTGGCCCAGCTCTCTATTCTGTTGAGGCTATTCTGAATTCTGATCATGTCCTCTGGAGTATGAGCTATCCCTCCAAATTTGGTGTCATCTGCAAACTTGAAAAGTACACCCTAAACCTTTATCCAAGGCATTAAATTCTGCCAAGTGTGAATCAGAGATGCACCCCAATAGTTAGCAGCCAAAACATTGGGCAACAAGGAATTGCTTTACGTGGCACAGAATTTCATGTTATGTCCTGGTTTCTGCAGACTCTGACACTTTGGTACAAACAGACATATGCTTAAGTGGGCAGTCTTGCTGTATGTCTAATTTTGTTTTCTCTTCTTCGAAAAACTACCAAAACATAGGAGGCAGGAAAAACTAAGTACAAAATCAAATAATATCTCTCCTGTAGTCAATCTGATTCCTGCTATCCTTGGCAAACCAACTTCAAGGATCAGTCCTCTGGATGAATACCTTGTTAAGGAAAACAGAACCAAGGCTTCTGAATTTCCTCCTGCTTCAAAAACTCATTTCTACCTTTACCTCCAGGTGATTGCCCTGCTCCAGAGACCCCACCCGATGCTGTGCTGGTTGGAGACAGAAACGATAGTTACCCTGTCGGGACTACACTTAGATACAACTGCATATCGGGTTATCAGTTCATATCCGGATCAAATCCTTTTATTAAATGCCTTGAGAATTCAACATGGTCCCAAACCTCTCTTTTTTGTGAACGTGAGTATCTTTTCCCAGTTTTATTATGTCAACAAATGTTGCTCTCAAGAAGTGTTGATCAAAATATGCACAACAGAGAAAATCTTTTCAGTTATTTGTTTTCAGTCTGTGTCTTATACAGAGAGTCCAGAAAGCTGTAGAAGTTTGGCACAACATGTGACTTTGTATAAACAACTGAATATGTAAAATAATCGTTTTAGTGTAGATTCCAATTATCCATCGGAATGTTGCACGTAGACAGAATGTCTTCAAAAATGAAGAAATAATAGAACAAAAATACACATTTCTGTTGTAGAATCTTGGGAGCTTACATAAGAACATAAGAACATAAGAAGAGCCATGCTGAATCGGGCCTCAGCCCATCTAGTCCAGCATTCTGTGTCACACAGTGGCCCACTAGTTGTACACAGGGATCTCTAGCAGAAAGGAGGGCAAAACCCTCACCTGCTCCCGACCCCCCACAACCAGTACCCGGGGAAATCCTGCCTGCCTCCATCAACACAGAGGTGGCACTTGGATGTCCATTTCAGTAGCTACTGATTCCCTTGGTATCCATGAATCTGTCTAATCCTGCCTTGAAGCTGTCCAGGTTGACCGCTGTCACAACCTCCTCTGGAAGTGAGTTCCATAACCCAATGACCCTCTGGGTGAAGAAATATTTCCCTTTATTAGTCCTAACTTTCCTACCTTGGAGCTTTAGGGAGTGCCCCCTAGTCCTAGTGTTGTGTGACAGAGAAAATATTTTTCTCTATTCACCTTTCTATCCCATGCATGATTTTATACACTTCGATCAAGTCACCTCTTAAACGCCGTCTTTCAAGGCTGAAAAGACCAAGGCGTTGCAACCTGATTTCGTAAGGGAGCTGCTCCATCCCTTGGATCATTCTTGTTGCCCTTTTCTGTACCTTTTCCAGTTCCGTTATATCCTTCTTGAGGTGCGGTGACCAGAATTGTACACAGTACTCCAAATGTGGCCTTACCATCGATTTGTAGAGAGGTAATACAACATTTGACGACCTATTTTCGATTCCCTTCCTGATCATGCCAAGCATAGAATTTGCTTTTTTCACTGCTGCTGCGCACTGGGTTGACATCTTCATTGAGCTGTCCACCAAAACCCCGAGATCCCTTTCCTGGTTTGTCTCGGAAAGCTTTGACCCCATCAATTGGCTTAAAATGTGAAGAAGTCATATTCTGAACATCATAGCTCCCAATAGCAAAGTACTATTGATCTTGTACTAAAAAAACACAGTGACATCAAACTAATTTCTGTATCCACCTTATCATATTAAAGAATTAAGATCTATCGTGAGATTTCAGTTTTAAGCTAAGCTTTACAGAATAGTTCATAATGTATTGTTGTTGCATAAAGAAAAAAAATCTCCCATGGCTGTTGATGAAACTATATAGTTAAAGCCCATATGCCGTCCCTGAAACAAAATAAGCAATAATAATTGAGAATAGGGGTCACTTCACGCCTTCTGTAATCTGCATTGGTTTGTGAAAAATGAGCAGTTTCCATTTTTGAACTTTCATTTTCATATCAGTGTCCTGCAAACATCTGAATATTGAGAATACACTGTAATGTATATGAGTCATTTGTAGGTAGATTTTGCAGGATGACACAGGACACAACTCCTGCATTCCAGTAGTTGGAGCTATACAACATCTTTTCCCTCACCTCTCCAAAAGTATCTTTTAGTTCCTCCATTCCTGCCCCAACACAACCATTTGCTGGTTGATGGAGATTGCAGGAGATGAATGAGGAAACAACTACCGTAGCTACATTCCTATGGCTAGACACATAGCAACAAATTATCCTCCAGTGCTGTGTGTCCAGCTATAGAGCATAGCTATTATAGGAATACATTGTTCTTCAGTGTCGAATATTCTACTATTATTCCCTCCAATTCTAGTTCTACCACATTCTTGTTGCAGGGGTGAGGGGGAGGATGCAGAAGCTAAAAGCACAGGGTTTTTTAAAATGGCACTTTACACTATTTCTTCTTTACAATATATAGAGACACACAGACAGTTAGATAGTTTTGGATAGCACTGGGAAGGGTTAACACCCCTGTGGTGTTTGCTTTGCTATCTGTGCCTGATCAGAAGATTCCACCTCACTTTCTGTCCTTGTGATAATTGGATTTTAGAAAAAACATGTATTTGGTAATATTAGCTCTAATTTTATTTTTTAGCAAAGCGATGTAAGGCTCCAGATTTACCGAATGGCAAAATAGAAGGTTCAGACAAACTCGAACTTGGTGAAGAAATAACTTTTGTTTGTAATCATGGGTAAGTTGCAGATCACTTGCTCAAACAACTTCACTTTGCGTAAAATTTCTGGGAATTTACACTTATAAACAAATTTTTTAAACCATTAGATCTTGGTAATTTGTCATAAAAGATAACACCCTTTCCAAGGCAACCTGCAAGTAAATTCAAAATATATTATTACAATTGTGATCAGGGAACATGAAAATATAATTCATCAGAATTCTTTTTAATGATGTGTGGTTTTAAAGGCACGTAGTGTTTAGGTGAAAATGGGAAGGTGAGAGGGCTTTGATGTTTGATTTTCTTCCATTTCTTGCTCCCACCAGAAACTGAGACTAGATTTTATTCTTAGTTGCTTTCCTTGCATGGTTTTGGAGATTCACGTCTGACATTTCAGACAAGCCATGTAGATTATTGCTTTGTTTTGTTCATATTGTTGTGTGTGTGGCTGACTTGAGACAAATACACATGTAGGCATACTGAAACTTTGGTCTTTTAAAGCAATAATTAAAATTCCCAAGGTTTAAATATATATATATTCTCTCTTGCCAGTGCAAATCGGTCCCCTCTCCTCTCTTGTGTGACATTGTGGCGATAGCAGCTGGACTAGCTTAACAGTCTAAACAGAGGCTGAGATTTCACTCTACTTCTGCCCACTTTACCATCCAAAAAGACAAAGGACTGCATCCCCTTTTTGCCCACTCAGGCGACAGTCTTGTCCGTTGCTACCCACTGAGATGCTACTGCCTATATATTTTGCCAAAGGAAATGCCACCTTCAGGACGAGGGCAAAGATTATCCTGTTCCCTATCCGAAAGCACCCTATGGATCCACATAAGAACATGCCTTCATTCTTCTCTTTATTTTGATATTCCTAAAATTGGTGGGAAATCAGGAGTAATGCACTTTGAAATCCAGCTCTCTGCAATGTGAGAGTTTTGCAATCTATTACCCAAACACATTAATGAGAATTTTGTTGCTGTGAGGGCTTTGTTGGGGTTGGCATGTGCTTTATAAATGTCAGGCCAGTAACTAAAATTAAAATTAATAGATAGCTTGTCTGAACCAAGGCGGCCATTCTGTTGCTTATTTCCATATAGACGTTTCCTGGCATTGTCTTCTACATTTTTGAGACACCAGGCAAATATCTTTTGCAATTATAAGATGCCATTGATTGTAAAATGCATGCTCATTTCAATACAACTACCACTAAAAAATACAAAAGATACACCTGGGATTCTAATACACACCCAATTTTTTGAGATGTTAGAATTGAAGAAATACAGTATATATATTCCACTTTTTTTTCATCAACTCCATATATATTTCATCATGTCAGAATAGACTACAGTGGAAAGGGAACCCAATATAAACATTACTGTGAAGTTTCAATACCATCCAATATATGGTATATGGTACCAATATATGGTAATCTATTCTGCTGTCAAACAGTTGTTACTCTCAGGATGTTCTTCTAATGTTTAGCTTGAATCTCCTTGCTTAAAATTTCTGTCTGCTGCTGAAGGGAAAACAGTTTGCTCAACCTGCCACAAGATGGCCCCTCAAATATTAAAATGTGATACTATATGTTCACCATCTCTTCTACTAGCTAAACATGACCAATTTCCCTGTGTCCCGTCCCCCCCAGGACTTGCTTTCTAAATCCCTCATCTTCTTGCTGAGCCTCACCCAGAGATGTTTTATCTTGTGATATGATATTCTCTGTTGTTATTGTTTTTGAACTATCTTATATTTATGTAAGGGAAATATAACACAGCAATGTACTTAGGTGATCCCTCATAGCTCGAGGATGATTGTCTTCCAGATGTGGTGTCTTACCAGTGGGTCTGTAGGTGGCTGTGGAGCCGTATTCTTGATGTGCATGTTCTCCCACAGTGAGGACATCGGTTTCCAGGTGGAAGGCAGTCCCGGTCGGGGTTGGCTTGTTGTGCCCTCCTCTTGGCATGTTTCTCCCTTTCATCCTTCATTCGTGCCTCTTCGAATTCTGCAGCACTGCTGGTCACAGCTTAACTCCAGTTAGAGCACTCAAGGGCCAGGACTTCACAGTTCTCCATGCCACAGTCTTTAAGGTTGGCTTTTGAGATCATCTTTAAATCTTTTCCTGTCCACCAAAATTACATTTTCTGTTCTTGAGTTCAGAATAAAGTAACTGCTTTGGGAGGTGGTAATCAGGCATTTGGATATTGTGGACAGTCCAGCAGAGTTGATGGCGGAGCATCGCTTCAATGCTGGTGGTCTTTGCTTCTTCAAACACACTGACATTTGTCCACCTGTCTTCCCAAGAGATTTGCAGAATTTTTCAGAGGTAGCACTGATGGAATCATTCTAGGAGTTGCATATAGCATCTGTAGACAGTCCACGTTTCACAGGCATATAGCAGGGTTGGGAGAACAATGGCTTTATAAACAAGCACCTTGGTATCCCTACGGATGTCCCAGTCCTCAAACACTCTCTGCTTCATTCAGAAAAATGCTGCACCCGCAGAGCTTAGGCGGCGTTGTATTTCAGTGTCAATGTTCATTTTTGTGGAGAGGTGGCTGCCAAGGTAGCGGAAATGGTCAACATTTTCTAATGTTACACCATTAAGTGTAGCACAGCAGTTCTCGTTTGTGCCTGGAGAACAGGGGCTAGGACCCGGGGTTCCATTGGCATTGGGGCCTGCAGCTGCAGAGACAGATTCAGAAGAGGATTTGGAAGGGTGGGAAGGACAGTTTCCCATCAGCGGGCCTCCTTCGCCCACAGAAAGTTTGGCATGGGAAGAGCTGTGTTTTGGCCCTGACGTAGACATAGATAACCAGGTGCAAATGGAGGACAGCGATAGTGGGAGTTATGAGCACCCGGGGGAAGAGGGTCACAGGAGCTTTTGAGTGAAAACATGGATGAAAGCGCCTGGGAAGATTCTAGGGAGGAGAGCTCTCATGTAGATAGTGACCCAGCTGCTGAGAGACAAGGTCGAACCTTTGATAGGAGAAGTAGCATTGAGTCTGGGAGAAGGGGATGGCACCGCAGCCTAGACAGGCCGAGGTCCGTCAGCAGAGATTGGAGACGACGGGTCCTAGAGCGTCGGGGACCTCGGCCGAACGATTAAGTATAGCATCCGTGGGAACCAATCCCCAGTGCTTCGGCCACGTCTCTTCTGAGTAGACATGTTAGCGAAGTGGATCTACGGAGCTGAGCTGGCTCGTGGTCACCAAGTCTTGCCTTGCATTCACCTTGCCTTGTTCCTGTTTCCGCATTGCCTTGCGGAGCCTTGCTCAAGTCTTGCATTAGCCTTTGGATTGTTTTGCCAAGCTGTTTTGGACATTGTTGCTTCAAGCCTTTGATTGCATTTATCTCTTCTATGGACAATTTACCTTTTGGACTGTTTTTATATTCAATAAAGTAGTTAGCCTTCAGTCCGTCTCTGTGTGTGTGATTAAGGGGCCGGTCAAGTCCGTGCATCGTGACAGTTGGCCGAAGCACTCCAAGAACCCCTTATCACATCACGGGACGCCGCAAGAAGCGCAAAGACCGTTGCCGCCATGGCCAACCTGTCGGATGCCCAAGTGGCGGAGATGCAACAAGAACTGGGGGAGCTCCGGGCCAGGGCCGGCCGACACCCCGGGTATCCGCGCCGGCACGTTTTGGAGGCAACCCAGCTCTAGTCGAGGTGTTTCTCGGCCAAGTGGAAATATACCTGAGTTGCGGCCAAATTAGTTTGCCAACGACCGAGCCAAAGTGCGGTTAGTCTACAACCTGATGGAGGAACGGCAGCAACGTGGGCCACTACGTTGCTTCGGGCCCAATCCCCCCATATGAACACGTTGAGAGCTTTTCTGGATGCCATCAAGGCGACTTGGGGAGCACCAGTGAATGCGGAGTTAGCCGAACGAGATTTGGATCGGCTGTCGGCGGGGGGCATGTCCTTGTCTCAGTACATTTCCCGGTTTCGAGTGTTGGCTGCCCAGGTGGATTGGAACCCCTCGGCCCTGCGTTACCAATACATCAAGGGACTGTCATCGGAAATGCAACACGAGATGCTGAAACATGTTCGCCCGCGGATCTGGAGGCGGCAATCACCTGAGCTTACGTGTGGAAGCGGGGTTGCAAACCCGGAGGCGTTGGGACAAAGGTGTGGTGGAGAAGCCGGCGGCGCGGAAGGAGTCGGGGGCCGGGCAGTTCTTGCCCCGACAGTTCGCTCCGGCCCCTGCGCCCTTGGATGAGCCGGAGCCAATGCAGTTGGGGACGGTGCGACCCAAGGTGGACCAGGCGGAAAAAGCACGCTGTCAGCGTCTCAACTTGTGTTGGTATTGCGGAGGGGCTGGACATTTTTCTAGAGAATGCCCCCAGAAGCCGCGTGGGAAGACTCCTCGGCCTCAGCCACCCTTGGAGGGGCCCGGAGGCCGAGGAAGCCATCCAGGCAACGGGGGAAGGGGCTGGCCGGGTGTAAGAGGGTTCGCTCACTCGGCCGCCGTCGCTAACCTCCCCCCTGAACCCAAGACTGGACAATTGTTCCTTGTAATGGTCAGCCTGTGGTCCCCTGAGAAGGGGCTGATGATGGTCCACGCCATGATCGACTCGGGGCCACCAACAACTCATTGATGCAGACTATGCCAAGTCTGCTGGATTACAATTTCTTGATCTTCAAGAGCCCAAGGGTGTACAGACTATTGATGGGAGAACCCTGAAGACGGGGGCTGTGACTCAATATACAGCCCCTACCAAGATGTGGACCAGCTCCCACAAAGAGGACATTTCTTTCCTTGTGACCAAGTTGCCAGATTTCCCCATTGTCCTGGGCATTGTGTGGCTCGCACTTCATGACCCCCAGATTTCCTGGGCCAAGAGACAGTTAATTTTTTCTTCCGACCATTGCCAGAGTCACTGCATGACGGCCCGGGCTTGCCAGGCCCAAAGAGGTGGAAAAACGTCGCCACACTGCCCAAGAAATATGCCGGATTTTGGGATGTGTTCAGCGAGAAGGAGGCGGAACGTCTGCCTCCGCACCGGCCCTATGATTGTGCCATTGAATGGAACCTGGAGCCCCTATCCCACGGGGGAGACTCTACCCTCTCTCGGAACCGGAGCAACAGGCTCTCCGGGAGTTTCTGGATGAGAATCTGCAGAAGAGCTTCATTCGGCCTTCTCAGTCCCCGGCTGGGGCGCCTATTCTTTTTGTTAAGAAGAAATCGGGGGAGCTGCGCCTTTGCAATGACTACCGGAAGCTCAACACGATCACGATTCGCAACCGCTCCCCCCTACCCCTGATCCCCGAGCTGTTGGAGCGGATGCGGGGAGCCAAAGTGTTCACGAAACTGGACTTGAGGGTGCTTACAACCTGGTGCGGATCTGCCAGGGCGACGAATGGAAGACGGCCTTCCAGACCACGTGGGGAAGTTTCGAATACCTGGTGATGGGATTCGGTTTGTGCAACGCCCCAGCCTGTTTCCAACATTTCATGAATGACATTTTCCGTGACCTGCTGGATCGTTATCTGGCAGTTTACCTGGACGACCTGCTGATTTTTTCTCCGGATCAGGCAACCCATGACCGCCATGTCAAGGAAGTGCTCCAGAGGCTGAGGGCCCACGGGCTCTATGCTAAGCTAGAGAAATGTGCTTTTGATCTGCGGGAGGTGGACTTTCTGGGCTATCGCATCTCACCTACGGGCATTGCCATGGATGACACCAAGGTCCAAGCTGTGGCTGACTGGGCGGCTCCGCCAGCAAAAAACATTCAAAGATTCCTGGGCTTTGCCAACTACTACAGAAAGTTCATTCCTGACTTTGCCAAGTGGGCTGATCCGATCACCCAGTGCCTGCGGGGTAGGGTGCCGTTCGGTGGACACCGGAGGCGGACGTGGGATTCCGCAAGTTAAAGCAGCTGTTCACCACCCAGCCACTTCTGCAGCACCCCACCCCCGTACCCCTTCATCGTGCAAGCGGGCGCTTCGGATGTGGCCGTGGGTGCGATTCTGTTACAGCCGCAGGGACGGACTTGTTACCCTGTGCCTACTACTCCCGGCAGCTGACGGCTCCGGAAAAGAACTATACCATTTGGGAGAAGGAGCTCCTGGCCATCAAGGTAGCCTTTGAAGTTTGGCGACACCTCCTCGAAGGGGCCAAATTCCCAGTGGAAGTTCACACAGACCACCGGAATTTGGAGCACTTGAGACCCAGCGCAAATTGACCAGAGGCAACAGAGATGGTCCCTGTTCTTTGAGAGATTCAATTTCCGCATCCACTATGTGACCCCCAAGCAGACCAAGCAAGCTGACTCGCTGTCTCGGAAGCCGGAGTATGTTCGTGGAGGAGAGGGGCTTTCTGAGGCCCGTCTCCTGAAAGCGGAGAACTTTGCGGCTGCCCGGGCGGCCCCTGTGAACCCTCCAGTGGCCCCGCCGGCCCCTGGGGACAAGAGACCTCTGAGAGACTGGGTCCAGGCGCGCCAACGGACCGACCCTTGGGTGCAAGAGCAGCTGACCAAGGGGTGCAAGCCCCTTCCAGGTAAAGAACGGGGTGCTCTACCACCGCGATTCTGTCTATGTTTCCCTAGGCCTGAGCGGGGAGGTCATTCTCAAGCTTTGCCACGATAGCCGGGCCGCAGGTCATTTTGGGCTGTTCAAGACCCTACAGTTAGTGCTACGGGATTTTTGGTGGCTTAAAGTGCGGAGGGATGTGGAGGACTATGTGGGCTCTTGCCCTGTGTGTCAGCGGGCCAAGAACCAAGGGGGCAAACCGGCGGGTTTGCTCCAGCCGCTCCCGACCCCTTCCGCTCCCTGGAAGATGATTTCGCCGATTTCATCACCGACCTGCCCAAGTCCAAGGGTTTCACCACGATCCTGGTCGTGGTGGACTGTTTCACCAAGATGGGACATTTCATTCCCTGTGTGGGGTGCCTACGGCCAAGGAGACTGCTGATATGTTTGTGCAACATGTGTTTCGCTGCATGGACTTCCACAGAGTTTGGTGACAGACCGCGGCACCCAATTCACTTCCCAGTTCTGGAAGGCTGTCCAGAAGCTGCTGGGGATTGATGTTTGGATGTCCACGGCCCATCACCCTCAGTCCGACGGGCAAACCGAAAGGGTTAATGCCACCTTGGAACAGTACCTGCGGTGCTATGTCAATTATCAGCAAAACAACTGGGCGTCCTTGTTGTCTTTGGCGGAGTTTGCCTACAACAATGCGACGCAGGAATCCATCAAAGAGACTCCTTTCTTTTGCTAACTATGGACACCATCCTTGGTTCTACCCTCCAGTGGACCCGTCTGGAGCACTGCCGGGCGGCAGCGGTTGGCTTCGGGAGCTCACTGCGCTCCAAGACTTGCTACGTACTCAATTGGACCAGGCTAAGGGCGGATTACAAGCGGATGGCTGATCGGCGGCGCCAGGAGGGCCCGGAGATCCTGGTGGGGATAAAGTTTGGCTGTCTACCAAGAATCTGCCCATGCAGAGGCCTAGCCGCAAGTTGGATGCCAGATTTCTGGGCCCTTACACGGTGTTGGAAAAGGTGGGGCCTGTTTCCTTCAAACTACAACTCCCAGCGGACATGAAGATCCACCCTGTGTTTCACCGTTCTTTGCTCCGCCCGGCGAAGGGGGTGCGGCCTGATGTGACGCAGCCGCCCCCCCCTGTGATGCGGGACGGGAGGAGGTGTTCGAGGTGCAGGACATCCTGGATTCACGCATCAGATACCGGAAGCTGGAGTATTTGATTGACTGGAAAGGTTTCGGGCCGGAAGAGCGTTCCTGGACGCCGGCGTGAGATGTCCACGCCCCGGACATTGTTGCTCGGTTTCACCGCAAGTACCCTGACAAACCCAAGCCTCGCGGAGGCCTCGGAGGGCCCCTGAGGGGGGGATAGTGTAGCACAGTAGTTCTCGTTTGTGCCTGGAGAACAGGGCTAGGACCCAGGGTTCCATTGGCATTGGGGCCTGCAGCTGCAGAGACAGATTCAGAAGAGGATTTGGAAGGGTGGGAAGGACAGTTTCCCATCAGCGGGCCTCCTTTGCCCACAGAAAGTTTGGCATGGGAAGAGCTGTGTTTTGGCCCTGACGTAGACATAGATAACCAGGTGCAAATGGAGGACAGCGATAGTGGGAGTTATGAGCACCCGGGGGGGAGGGTCACAGGAGCTTTTGGTGAAAACATGGATGAAAGCGCCTGGGAAGATTCTAGGGAGGAGAGCTCTCATGTAGATAGTGACCCAGCTGCTGAGAGACAAGGTCGAACCTTTGATAGGAGAAGTAGCATTGAGTCTGGGAGAAGGGGATGGCACAGCAGCCTAGACAGGCCGAGGTCCGTCAGCAGAGATTGGAGACGACGGGGCCTAGAGCGCCGGGGACCTCGGCCGAACGATTAGGTACAGCATCCGTGGGAACCAATCCCCAGTGCTTCGCCACGTCTCTTCTGAGTAGACATGTTAGCGAAGTGGATCTACGGAGCTGAGCTGGCTCGTGGTCACCAAGTCTTGCCTTGCATTCACCTTGCCTTGTTCCTGTTTCCGCATTGCCTTGCGGAGCCTTGCTCAAGTCTTGCATTAGCCTTTGGATTGTTTTGCCAAGCTGTTTTGGACATTGTTGCTTCAAGCCTTTGATTGCATTTATCTCTTCTATGGACAATTTACCTTTTGGACTGTTTTTATATTCAATAAAGTAGTTAGCCTTCAGTCCGTCTCTGTGTGTGTGATTAAGGGGCCGGTCAAGTCCGTGCATCGTGACATTAAGCTGTATTTCTGGCATTACAGAGGGATTGGCTAGTGCCTGCGGGAAGAGCACTTTGGTTTTCAATGAGAGGCCGAGTTTAGAGTGGCTTGTAGGTCTTCTGAATGTGCACAGATGACGTTGTCATCAGAAATGTACAACAGATATGATCTCAATACATTAAATCATGCACTACAAGCTATCTTGTGTTTGTGCACTTGTCACAAGAAATTAAGTGTGCAGATTTGATAAAAATTAATTTAATATGATGTGTGGGTATGAATGAAAGAATGGAAGGATGTGTGGCTGGAATTAATAATTTTGGAAACACCAGTATAATATTAAGGCCTGCAATGACTAGCTACCTGCTTGCTGGACTGTGATTAAAACCTGTTGATAAGAATTGTGACAATGGTTCTTTCAAGTTAAGAAAAAGGTTGGCAATACTCCTTATGTTAAGAAGGAAGTCAACACAAGCCTTGTGTTTGTCAACACTAATCTTGTGTCTGTCAGAGTGTGATTTTCAAATGTTTCTGCAATTCAACCATTGTATAAGATGCTGTGTTGTGTAACCAGGCATGTATAGAGTTAAAACAGCACAAGTGGTGTCAGCACTATTTTGACCTTCAGCTGTGTAAACATACTGAAAAGGGAGATGCTGAGCTGCTTGAGTCAGTCGCCATGCTGATTCTGCTGTGAGGTGCAGACTGCTGAATTGCTCTGTGTGAGAATGCTTTACTTTGCTCACTTAATCAATAAAAGAACTTTCTAAGTTCAGACCTGGCTTCGCTTCATCACTGGCGCACGGACAGAGTCAACATCTGGCCAGGATCTGGTCCTTGGCATTGTGCTTAGGGAAAGGAGGCATTTTGGCATTTTGAAGTTATGGTGTTATGGAAGTTTTGGAACTATGCGCTGGCAGGCTGCAGGAAAGCAGGGTCTGGCCTAACAGGTGTTTCTCCAAGGAGGGAGAAAAAGATGTGTTAATAATATTT
>JARBWK010000005.1:62884020-62916344 GCA_030556195.1 Anolis apletophallus | reverse complement strand
AAACCGAAAGGGTTAATGCCACCTTGGAACAGTACCTGCGGTGCTATGTCAATTATCAGCAAAACAACTGGGCGTCCTTGTTGTCTTTGGCGGAGTTTGCCTACAACAATGCGACGCAGGAATCCATCAAAGAGACTCCTTTCTTTGCTAACTATGGACACCATCCTTGGTTCTACCCTCCAGTGGACCCGTCTGGAGCACTGCCGGCGGCAGCGGATTGGCTTCGGGAGCTCACTGCGCTCCAAGACTTGCTACGTACTCAATTGGACCAGGCTAAGGCGGATTACAAGCGGATGGCTGATCGGCGGCGCCAGGAGGGCCCGGAGATCCTGGTGGGGGATAAAGTTTGGCTGTCTACCAAGAATCTGCCCATGCAGAGGCCTAGCCGCAAGTTGGATGCCAGATTTCTGGGCCCTTACACGGTGTTGGAAAAGGTGGGGCCTTTTCCTTCAAACTACAACTCCCAGCGGACATGAAGATCCACCCTGTGTTTCACCGTTCTTTGCTCCGCCCGGCGAAGGGAGTGCGGCCTGATGTGGCGCGCCGCCCCCCCCCTGTGATGCGGGACGGGAGGAGGTGTTCGAGGTGCAGGACATCCTGGATGCACGCGTCAGATACCGGAAGCTGGAGTATTTGATTGACTGGAAAGGTTTCGGGCCGGAAGAGCGTTCCTGGACGCCGGCGTGAGATGTCCACGCCCCGGACATTGTTGCTCGGTTTCACCGCAAGTACCCTGACAAACCCAAGCCTCGCGGGAGGCCTCGGAGGGGCCCTGAGGGGGGGGGGATAGTGTAGCACAGTAGTTCTCGTTTGTGCCTGGAGAACAGGGGCTAGGACCCAGGGTTCCATTGGCATTGGGGCCTGCAGCTGCAGAGACAGATTCAGAAGAGGATTTGGAAGGGTGGGAAGGACAGTTTCCCATCAGCGGGCCTCCTTGCCCACAGAAAGTTTGGCATGGGAAGAGCTGTGTTTTGGCCCTGACGTAGACATAGATAACCAGGTGCAAATGGAGGACAGCGATAGTGGGAGTTATGAGCACCCGGGAAGAGGGTCACAGGAGCTTTTGAGTGAAAACATGGATGAAAGCGCCTGGGAAGATTCTAGGGAGGAGAGCTCTCATGTAGATAGTGACCCAGCTGCTGAGAGACAAGGTCGAACCTTTGATAGGAGAAGTAGCATTGAGTCTGGGAGAAGGGGATGGCACAGCAGCCTAGACAGGCCGAGGTCCGTCAGCAGAGATTGGAGACGACGGGGCCTAGAGCGTCGGGGACCTCGGCCGAACGATTAGGTACAGCATCCGTGGGAACCAATCCCCAGTGCTTCGGCCACGTCTCTTCTGAGTAGACATGTTAGCGAAGTGGATCTACGGAGCTGAGCTGGCTCGTGGTCACCAAGTCTTGCCTTGCATTCACCTTGCCTTGTTCCTGTTTCCGCATTGCCTTGCGGAGCCTTGCTCAAGTCTTGCATTAGCCTTTGGATTGTTTTGCCAAGCTGTTTTGGACATTGTTGCTTCAAGCCTTTGATTGCATTTATCTCTTCTATGGACAATTTACCTTTTGGACTGTTTTTATATTCAATAAAGTAGTTAGCCTTCAGTCCGTCTCTGTGTGTGTGATTAAGGGGCCGGTCAAGTCCGTGCATCGTGACATTAAGCTGTATTTCTGGCATTGCAGAGGGATTGGCTAGTGCCTGCGGGAAGAGCACTTTGGTTTTCAATGAGAGGCCGAGTGTCTCGTATGTTTCTGCAAAGGTGTTTAGAGTGGCTTGTAGGTCTTCTGAATGTGCACAGATGACGTTGTCATCAGAAATGTACAACAGATATGATTTCAATACATTAAATCATGCACTACAAGCTATCTTGTGTTTGTGCACTTGTCACAAGAAATTAAGTGTGCAGATTTGATAAAAATGAATTTAATATGATGTGTGGGTATGAATGAAAGAATGGAAGGATGTGTGGCTGGAATTAATAATTTTGGAAGCACCAGTATAATATTAAGGCCTGCAATGACTAGCTACCTGCTTGCTGGACTGTGATTAAAACCTGTTGATAAGAATTGTGACAATGGTTCTTTCAAGTTAAGAAAAAGGTTGGCAATACTCCTTATGTTAAGAAGGAAGTCAACACAAGCCTTGTGTTTGTCAACACCAATCAAGAAGTGTCTGTCAGAGTGTGATTTTCAAATGTTTCTGCAATTCAACCATTGTATAAGATGCTGTGTTGTGTAACCAGGCATGTATAGAGTTAAAACAGCACAAGTGGTGTCCAGCACTATTTTGACCTTCAGCTGTGTAAACATACTGAAAAGGGAGATGCTGAGCTGCTTGAGTCAGTCGCCATGCTGATTCTGCTGTGAGGTGCAGACTGCTGAATTGCTCTGTGTGAGAATGCTTTACTTTGCTCACTTAATCAATAAAAGAACTTTCTAAGTTCAGACCTGGCTTCGCTTCATCACTGGCGCATGGACAGAGTCAACATCTGGCCAGGATCTGGTCCTTGGCATTGTGCTTAGGGAAAGGAGGCATTTTGGCATTTTGAAGTTATGGTGTTATGGAAGTTTTGGAACTATGCGCTGGCAGGCTGCAGGAAAGCAGGGTCTGGCCTAACAGGTGTTTCTCCAAGGAGGGAGAAAAAGATGTGTTAATAATATTTGGTTGCATGATGACGGATGCATGTACATGTGGTGTGAATGTTGAGTGAAAATGTAATTCCCCTTTTGTTTGTTTGTTAGCCCTGTAATTGTAAATCCAATGTAGTTGCATCGAATCTGTATGTCTAATGCAATTCTTTGTCTAAATGTTTTTCTGTAATCTGATATACCATCTCACACTGGAAATTGCAATAAAAAGAACATATGCTTTAAAATTAATGAAAAGTCCTTCATGACACACTCTGTTCACTAATATCTAGTATTTTTATTTTTTTAGGTACAAATTATTGGGGTCCAATACTGCTCGTTGTGTTTTGTTGCCAGGCAACACGGTTGAATGGGACAAATCCCCTCCATTATGTGATAGTAAGATTTTTTTAAAAAAAGTTACCTTCTGTCTTGATATACTTTAGCATAACATTTGTACTGCAAATTTTAATCTGTCCATACTTAGGATAATAAAAATGGACCTCCATATTTTCTTTCATATCTGTCCTTACCTCTTGCCATTTACAACCATGTACAATATCCAACATGCCTTCTAGAAATTGTAATCCAATATATTGGCCATAATTGATGTAGCCAACACCCTTATTCTCCATACAATTTTTGCTAAAGGAGGGAAACCGATTGCTCAAGTGAGGCCAGCCTTGTTTTCAAAAGGACATATGATGGGAACTAGCAGGCAGCATGATGTGGAACAAGGAAAAAGGCATTTGTATTCATTCAGTCAACCTACAATTTTAAGGAATAGAGATATTCCTTTAAACTGGGGGATGGGAGACAGAGGAGCATGAATCTGTTCTTGAAATCCATCAGCTAAGTCCTGATTTCAAATTTAATAACAGTCTCATATTGAATCCAGTTTAATTCAAAAGTTGATTTCACTTCATTGCAAACAAAATAAAACACCCACAATGTGATATGGTTATGTAATATGATGATGATGATGATAAACTTTATTTATATTCCGCCCTATCTCAGGGCGAGAGACTCAGGGCGGATACCAACATACAACGGCAAACATTCACTGCCTCCATAAAGGACTAATCGAGGGAAGGAATTGTCCTTAGGCAAACGAGGCTCATCATCCCCCATCTTGGCCACCCAAACGTCTGGGAGGACTGGGGTTGATGGGCTGCCGGTAGAGCCGGTGGAAAACGGTCAGGGTCCTCTACCAGCTATCCCTTTCCATGGGGTGTGCCGGAAGCTAAATCCCCTGCCGACTTCTGCCATCCAAGTCCGTTAGGTATTCCGGTGATCTCGGGGCGGGGTGAGTACGGTAGGCGCAGGCCGAATGCGAGACCAACTGCGAGATCCAGACTGAGTCATAGAAGGACTCGGCCTGGCTCTGACCTGCGTCCTATCCCCAGACACACTGTTGATAGACATCCAGCTATCCCTCCTTCCACTCTGGTGCTGGTTAACGCCCGATCCATCCGGGAGTTTTGTGAAGACCTCAAAGCGGACCTATTTTATATAACTGAGACTTGGCTCCAGGAGAGTGATAGCACCTGCCTCCAGGAAATGGTCCCCCCTGATTACGTTGCCACGCACCAGAATAGGAATGGGGGATGGGGGGGGGGGGTGGCAATACTCTCCCGTGATGGATTACACCTTAGAGCGATCCCTGCGCTCACCACCTCGGGGCTCGAAAGTGTCGGCCTGGTGTGGGAGTCCCAGGAATGCCTGGCTATTCTGCTGGTGTACCGTGCGCCTAGCGCACCGGCAGAGAGCCTGGTGCGGCTGCTGGAGACTGTGTCGGAGTGGGCATTGAGGTTTCCCAGGCTTATTGTCCTGGGTGACTTCAATGTCCACACCGACGCAGCCTCCGTTCCATCTGCAGCTGCGGACCTAATTTCGACCATGGCGACATTGGGCCTCTCCCTCTGTAGCTCGGGACCCACACACTCGGCCGGGCACACCCTCGATCTGGTGTTCAGTGCGGGGGTTCAAGTGGACCTAGCCTCCATAATAGAGGTTCCATGGTCGGACCACTGTGCTCTAAGAATCTGGGTTGAGCAACCGCCTCCCCCATGCAAGGGCGCCAAACAGATTTTGGTTTGCCCGAGGAGACTTATGGAACCCGAAAGGTTCCTGAATGCTCTGAGGGATCTGGAGTCTATCAGCATCTCAGTCGATGAGCAGGTTCAAGCCTGGAACACCTCATTAGCTAGAGCTCTCAACGAGATTGCCCCTAGGCGCCCTCTCCAACCCCGCAAGCATCGATCCTCCTGGTATACTGAAGATCTCAGGTCGATGAAGCAGGAGAGGAGACGGCTAGAGTGCGTGTGGAGGAGACTCTGTGACGGAGCCTCATTATCAGCTTATAAGCTATTTAAAAAGGCTTATGAGCGTGCTGTCAAGGCGGCCAAAAATGTGTACTTTTCCGCCTCAATAGTGTCTGCTAGTTCACGCCCGGCACAACTGTTTAAAGTAATTCGGTCTTTGACGACGGTCCCTACTGTCCCAAAAAATAGTGATCAGGCCCTCACTGCCGGTGCTTTCCAGAACTTTTTTGCAGACAAGATAATGAGTCTCCGCCGGAACCTTCCGGCCACGGTTGATACAGTGAAGGAGCTCGAGACCCCGTGGCCCTCTGCCGGGCCCACCCTCAACCGGTTTCAGCCACTGGACGCAGATGCTGTTGATAAGATTGTGGCTGCAACCGGGCCTACCACCTGCTCCCTCGACCCGTGCCCCTCCTGGCTTGTTAGATCTTGCCTGGAGGGGTTACGTGGGCCTCTGTTGAACATCGTAAACAGCTCCCTTGAGCAAGGAGTCTTTCCAGAGTGCTTAAAAGAGGCAGTGGTAGCTCCATTACTGAAGAAACCGTCGTTAGATCCCTCGGTTCCCTCCAACTACCGATCAGTGTCGAATCTTTCATACCTGGGGAAGGTAGTTGACAGGGCAGTAATGGAGCAGTTGCAGTCCTTCTTAGATGATGCAACATGGCTTGACCCCTTCCAGTCCGGCTTCCGTTCGGGGCATGGGACGGAGACGGTCCTGGTCTCCATCACAGACCAACTCCGCTGCCAGCTTGACCAAGGCGGGTCTGCGCTGCTCGTGTTATTGGACCTCATGGCAGCGTTTGACATGGTCGACCACAATCTTTTGACCCACCGCCTGGCCGTGGCTGGAGTGAGGGGGACAGCCCTTAAATGGCTGACCTCCTTCCTCCACCAGCGGTCACAGCGTGTGAGGAGGGGTGGGGTGGTCTCTGAGAGCTCCCCATTAGCTTGTGGAGTTCCGCAGGGGCCCATCCTCTCCGCTCTGTTATATAATATGTACCTGCAGCCGCTTGGACAGCTGGTGCGGAGTTATGGGCTTGAGTGTCACCAGTACGCTGATGACACTCAGCTCATTCTGAGATGGAGGGCAGGCCCGGATCCGTCCCCGATAATTTCCAACGTTGCCTCGAAGCCGTTACTGGATGGCTGCAAGTCAGTAGGTTGAGGGTGAATCCAGCGAAGACGGAGATCTTGTGGCTGGGCCGCCCGGGCGGTGGGGATGTCCAGCTTCCGACCCTGGACGGTGCGGCGTTATGCCCATCGTCATCCGTAAAGAGCCTGAGGGTCCACCTGGACTCCCAGCTGACCATGGAGACCCAGGTCTCTGCGGTCAGCAAGATTGCCTTCTTCCACCTGAGACAGGCAAAGAGGCTGGCCCCCTACCTCTCCCGGAACGACCTGGCCACAGTGATCCAAGCCACGGTCATCTCGAGACTGGATTACTGTAACACGCTCTATGTTGGCCTTCCTCTGTCGGTGACCCGGAGGCTCAAGCTAGTGCAGAAAACTGCCGCCCGGCTCCTATCTGGAACTCCAGCAGGTTGCCACATAACACCTACCTTGCAGGATCTGCACTGGCTGCCAATTGAGCACCGGATCACCTTCAAAGTGTTGATTCTTACCTTTAAGGCCTTGCACGGCCTGGGGCCAGCGTATCTGAGGGACTGTCTCACCCCATACTGCCACCCGCTGAAGGGCCTTTTCGGTGATTGCGCCGACCCTTTGGAATGCCCTTCCAGCGGACACGCACGCCATCCACGACCTGCTCCCCTTCAGGCGGGCGTGCAAGACCCACCTCTTCAAGCTGGCCTTCCAGGCTTAGGCCTTATGGGTTGCACCCCCTGTGGATCCGAGCTCCTGCCCTAGGTTGTTCTTAAATGTTGCTACTACTATTTTTAATGTCATTTTAATGTATTTTAATGTATTTTACCCCTGTTTTTATCTTGTATTCTCTGGTGCTGTGAGCCGCCCCGAGCCCGCCGGGAGTGGCAGCATAGAAGCCAAAAGATAAATAAATAAAAATAAATAAAAATAAACAAACAAGTACCAACATTATAACCCCAGAAAAAACCCCAATATGAAAACAATATTAGAACCTAACATCAATAAATTAAACTAAACGTAATCAAACAAAAATTATATAATGACATAGAATCTGAACATAAAACATTTACGTTAATTTACAGAAGTCAACTATCGTTCAGAAATCGTGTGGGTTGGTGTATTGTCAAAGGCTTTCATGACCAGAATCACTAGGTTGTTGTAGCTTTTCCGGGCTGTATGGCCATATTCTAGAAGCATTCTCTCCTGATGTTTTGCCTGTATCTATGGCAGGCATACTCAGAAGTTGTGAGGTCTGTTGGAAACTAGGAAAATTGGGTTTATATATCTGTGGAATTTCCAGGGTGGGAGAAAGAACTCTTGTCTGTTGGAGCTACAGACCTTACAACCTGTGGTGACTGACAGCCCACATAAATGGCTACTTTGCTCCCACATCACTGTCCTTCATATCCCTTTACTTCCTAACTCTGCCACACTTTCTTAATAGCAAGAGCAACACTCCACCTTCTCAAGGACCCAGATGAAACAAAGCCTGAAATTATACAAAACATCCTAATGTTGAAATGAACATTATGAAATATCACTACAGATTTGCTTATTGTAAGATCATGTACTGGGGGTATTGGGGTAGAGATAGTCAGAATAGTGGACCTGGATCCATTCCTGTACCAGATTCAGGAAAACAAGTCTAGAATGGCCTTGTCCATCAAGCAACTGAGAAAGTAGACAAAGTCCAAGGAAGCTCATAAAGTCTTTTTTTTTTCCAGTTAGTCTCAAAGGTGTTACAAAATCCCTTTGTATACAGTAGTGATATTTCATACTAACACGGCTTTGTCTTTGAAAGCTACAATGGGTTACAACTGTGTTTGTTTATTGTAAATTGCCCTGCCATGACACATTGCCTACCTCCTTCTAGTGATCGGACCAGCTCTCTTCCTCAGCATGCTTTGGACAACAGTTCAAGCAACTATGCCATCTGTTATGACCTAATAGAAGAGATTTCACATTAGATGGCCAGCAAGGGTTTATTCCCTCTATAAACCGTGAAGAATAAGAATCTGAATAGAGCAAGGGGGGGGGGGGAGAAATCTAGGGAAACTCTGTTTACTTACTAAAATGGAATTAGAGTTGGATTTGGGAGGCAGTCTGCTGATTTCCTTTTGCTGTCTGTCTCTAGCCTCACAAAATCACTTTCCTTTCCTCTTTGGAGCAGGCCCGGATTACCCATAAGGCTACCCAAGGCACTTGCCTCGGGCGGCGAATTTTGGGGGCGACATTTCCGGGCCTGAAGGAAGGGGTGAGGGGAAGTCCCGCCGCCCCTAGGGGGACTCACATGGCTTCCCCCGCCCCGCTCGCGCGGGTGGGCGCCACTCCTTCCTTCAGTAAAGGGAGGAGGGGAGCTGGTGCAAGCGCAGCGGTGGTGGGGAAAGCCGCGTGAGTCCCCCTAGGGGCGGGACTTCCCCTCAACCCTTCCTTCAGGCCCGGAAATGTCGCCCCCAAAATCCGCCACCCGAGGAAAGTGCCTCGGGTAGCCTTATGGGTAATCCGGGCCTGCGCCGCCGGAAGTCCCGCCCCTAGGGGGACTCACGCGGCTTTCCTCGCCACTGCCCTGCGTGGGCGGGCGCCACTCCTTCCTTCAGTGAAGGGAGGAGGGGCGCCGGTGCAACGCCCCTCCTCCCTTCACTGAAGGGAGGAGTGGCGCCTGCCCCAGCGGGCGGCAGCGGGAAAGCCGCGTGAGTCCCCTAGGGGCGGGACTTCCAGCGGCGCCTTCTCCCTCTCGCCGGCCCCACCCCCCGCAGGAGGCCCCGCCCCCAGGGGCGGCATTCAGCAGGCGGCCTTGGGCGGCACAGGCCGCTAATCCGGCCCTGCTTTGGAGTCTACTCTATCTGTCTTTGATAGTCTCCTATCAAAAGTTGGAAAATCTGCAATATCTAAGGATCATTGAGAGTGGAAATGATCTGTTCTGATTGGGTCTCAAAGAAGTATCTAGTCAAACTGGTTCAATTTCTTTTAGCAATGCAATTTAATTACACAAATCCTGCTCAGTACTCTGGATTAAAAAATACTCTTTTGGACTACGAATTCCAGAATTCTCAATCCAATAAGAATTTCAAGGGAAAAAAGGAATTATTTTTAATATTCCTACTGGAAATAAATGATTTGACCTTACTGCCATTAGAAAGTATCCATAGTTTACATTGCTGAGATTTCACACAATGTTTCAGTGACAGTAATTTCAGTTCTAACAATGAAGTTCTAGTGCATGTGAACTGTGATTTTTAATTCTCTTCCCCAGTAATCCAGTGTGAGCGTCCTCCCAACATTGCCAATGGAACGCATAATGGAGATGAATCCCTCGATCACTATACTGTTAGTACAGTGATAACATACACTTGTAACAAGGACTTTTCCCTTATTGGAGATCACAGCCTTACTTGTATAGTGGCAGAAGATCATGTAAATGGAAAGTGGGATAAATCTCCACCTGAGTGTAAAGGTAATGGATACTCTTGTTCCATTAAATAAGTATTTTATGTAAACAAATCCTGGCTGAAGAAATAAACAATCAGCCTCCACATTCACTGGAATTAGGGGTGCAGGACAAAGTGGCGAAAACTATGAATGAAAAAGCTGCTTTCTTACTGGAAATAACACTCCTATAGGAATCTGTGGGTCCTTCTATGCAACTCAATGGTCATATCCTCCAGAAGTTGACCATAGAGTCACTCTGGAGGACTGAGAGATTTGTAGTGAGACCATACTAACCAAATCTGTGAATAATAAAATCCACAAACCTTAGACCCATAAATGGGGAGGGCCGACTGTATCTGCTGATGCCCCCATCTCCAATGTTAATGACAAAATTTAGATATAATTGCTTGATTTCATCCTTTGGATCTGATTCTTGATGCATGAAAAGGAGGGGATAATAAATATGATGGATATGTTCACCTCCCTGAAGTATCAGGATTGCTTTTAGTGGTTCTCACATAATGATGTCTTAGATTCTAATGGGGAAGAAACACTTTCTCATTCACGGTTGCTCTTCTCTTCCCAGTGGTCCAGTGTAGCAGGCCAGAAATTGAAAATGGAAAGTTGACAAGTCCATTTCAGCCTACATACAACTATGGAAATAACCTACAGTTTGTATGCAACCCTGGATATACTCCGGAGGGAAGCAATTCTGTAACTTGTGGGGCTGACAGCACATGGAAACCTCAGATTCCCACATGTGTCAAGGGTAGGTGTTTTCAGTTACATATATGTAGAGCTGGTCTCCAAAAGGTACCCAATCCATCCAAATACATTTTACAGGAATCAAAACGAGTGTGTATTCATTTGTTATAAAATGCAATTTTCCAAACACTGTACCAAAGTGATTTGACACATTTTGATCTTTACATAATATTCTACTCCTAACCAACAAAGTTCTGCCACCTATAACTCATTTTTAGGACTCTTTTTGGATTTGGTGCCTTTTGGAAATAGACTCCACATTTGAATTTCAGAAGTGTTATGGGGTTCTTTGAAGCCCATCTCTTTAGAGGTAAACACTGAAATCACATTTCTTTCCCCCTTTTTTTGGCCAGAAACTGTCACTATTCGACCCAGCTCTACACTTACCTCTCATACAGAAGGAGATAAGAAAAATGAGACGTCAGGTAAGTTACATCATGTTGGGACTGTTAATAAGGTTGTAGTATGCAACGTATAAACATACTGTTCCACAGCACAACCAAATTATTTGGTTCCTGTGGATTTCTTAATGTAGATTTTTTTAAAAAAAAAAACTTCACCTAGCGTACTATCAACAATGGAGTGAAAGGCATGTGTGTACATTAATGTTTAGGCATGAAATGTGGAATTCTGAGTGTTAATCATGGAGGAGCAATTTTTGGCACAATGTAAGAGATCAAAAACTGTTCTGAAACAGGCCCAATTGAGCATGACAACCTTAGCTTTCATTTTCTGGCTAGCAAGGACTTCATCCTATGCAATAAGTAAAGTGATGGAGATTGTTGTTTCCCCTTAAGCTTCAAAATGTCGTTCGGAAATTAAATGAATGATTTCCCTACCCCCATCACATGTTTTCCTTCATTCCGCTTTCTTTTCAAATTATCTGATTGCCCTTCCGATCACACAAGAGACATTCTCCTTCCACTGTCTTCATTTTCTTTTACTTGAAGAAATCTTGTGTTTGTTCTCACACTTTTAAACGTGAGATCATTTAATAAGATTTCTTCTATTCTATTTTACAATTTATAAGTACAGATACTCCTCAATTCAAAATGTAACTCTACTGAATTTACATCGTTAAAAAAGATTAAAAATTACACTTCCTTCCTCCTCGGTTCTGAGGATTATGATGGAAGAAAGAATTCTATTCTGCCCATCTCACTTCCTCCCTCCAGAACCATGTCATTGTTATCTCTACAAGTGGACAATGGGGAATTCCCATCACACACTAAATTTTATGTTTTTACACATATCTACATGAGGAATTAAAAAAGAATTTGATTGCCAATCGACTTAGGAAGTGTAGGAAAAAACACACTTTAGTAATGGCGAAATGGAACCCATGGTATGAGCTTGATGAATGTTGGTAAATGATGAACATTGGTAAATGTTAAATGTGCAGTAACTCTGCTTTTATTGCATGTACTGAAGTCCCAAATGTAGACCTATGCTTGTTTATTTTATCCTCCCATTTATTCTGAACAATTTAAAAGCCTACACTTTTGTGACATTTTGATTGGTTCTAAAAAAAATGTATTGCCCAATGCTGTACAGTAGAGCCTTGCTTATCCAACCTTTGCTCATCCGGCATTCTGTATTATCCAACACAGCCTGCCTCCTGCCCAGATCCACAGCTGTTTCAATACGTTGTGATATTTTGGTGCTAAATTCATTAATACAGTAATTACTACATAACATTACAGTGTATTGAACTGCTTTTTCTATAAAGTTATTGTAAAACATGATGTTTTGGTGCTTAATTTGTAAAAATCATAACGTAATTTGACATTTAATAGGCTATTCCTTAATCCCTCCTTATTATCCAACATTTTCGCTTATCCAACATTCTGCCGGCCCATTTATGTTGGATAAGCGAGACTCTACTGTATTTTGGTTTTTAGACGTGAACCAACACAGCAACTTTTGTGTTATTTTTTTAACTTATTTCAGTTGCATCTATAGATATATTTTAAAACAAAAAACATACAAAAAAACAAGAAAAACCAGGACAATTCCTAATACCTATATTCACCAACCTATGTTTTTTACAAGCCTACCAGAGTCTTAAA
The DNA here is from genome assembly GCA_030556195.1 of Anolis apletophallus. Classification (NCBI taxonomy): domain Eukaryota; kingdom Metazoa; phylum Chordata; class Lepidosauria; order Squamata; family Anolidae; genus Anolis; species Anolis apletophallus. The sequence continues at coordinate 62,904,035 of JARBWK010000005.1, read as the reverse complement.
GTGCTTGGTTGAGGTACATCTCATTACACCATTGCTTCCAGAAACACATTTAGGTAGGAATGCAGGACAGGACTTTCTGTGTGGTGATGATAATAATGATGAAAAGTAGAATATGGTAACTGTGTGGGCAGACATGAAATGCCTGTTGAAAGAAAGAAGATGTTGGCATATGGGGGGGAAAGTTAATATCACATATACCTGCCTGAGAAGATGGGTGATCCAAAGAGTAGGGGCATTATCATACACTATTGTTTATCCTGCATTATTCCATTTGAAATCTGCTGAAGCCATTTTCATGAGGGTAGATTGATATTCTCCATCACACTGTTGTTGCGAATAGCATCATTCTTCTCTTCATAATAACGGCATTACCAATTTTCCCATCCTGCCCCTTACTTCATGATTGGTTCATTTTTTAAAATAACCTTGATAGTAATAACATCACAATTATATTATTATATCGTTGGAATGGCATCCTTACAAAGCCCTCCGCTATGTGTGTTTTGCCTTTCATACAAGGTTACATTGTTTAGCATTTGAAAAAGAGTGATGCTGTGATAACTGGGGATCATGAAGCATTAAAGGGAATTGTGCATATGAATGTAAATATCATTGCTAATCAGAAGGCACTGTCCCAAAAGACATTTGTGTACATGAAAGTCCATAAATCTACTCCTTGGAAGTGGGGAAATACAAAGCATTCTTCTCACTTCTAGATAGCAGAGATACTGACTTTCATGTACACGAGGCATTTTTGACATCCTTGGCTTCCTCCTCCTTTCACTCCTGAGCTGGACAGATGATTGTAAATGCTATAACACTCTAATGTTATGAGAATATAATAGCCAAACAAAATTAGAAGAGGTGCTAAGAGGAATCTAAATATTAGGCTTGTGCATTTCGGCTGACCCACGATCCATTTCTGCTGGCCAGATTCCAGTAAAGTCCCGTATCCATTTTTGCATGCCTCCCAAAAACAGGTGGGTAGCCAGATAACAATTTTTGATCCGTAGCTGAAAAATGGGGCTAGATCTGGCGCATTGGTGGCAATGGGGAGTTTACGAGGCTCCCCTTTCCATTCCTGGGATCCTTTCCTTTTTTCCCTTCAAGGGAGCCTGAATTTCAGCCACAGGGTTAAGACAGAACCCTATCTGGCCCATTATGATTTCCCAGGCTCCCTTTTCCATCACTTTAGGCAATCCTTCATTAAGCCCTGGATTAAAAGCACCAGAGTTAAGATCACTCTTTCTGTGATCCTGTCCCTTTTGTCTGTAGAGGAGATGGGGTTTAATACTTCATTAAAGCTGTTTCTTTCTACTCTAGAGGAGACAGACACTACAGGCACGCACACTCTCTCCCTGCACACAGCTTTCCAAGACACTTTAAGGAGGCTTCCCACTTCCCAGGGAAGAAAGAGTAATTGACCTGGAGCTATCTCCTTGGACTGCCTTTAAAAGCCCTCTCTTTCCTCTTGATTTGCACTGCAGACCCTACCTAGAGTGGTGCCTTTCCCCCTTCACACTTTTCTGCTTCAGATTTAATGCTTCCTTAATGCTGTTTCTACTTTCTACTCTAGAGGAGAGGTAACTAGATGGTAGCAGTTTTCTGAGAATGAGGCTTTTCTTTTTGGTTGTTATAAATAGTAATATTATTAATAATAATCATGATATTTTAGAAGAATTTTCTGAAGAAGAGGAGAGGAGAAAAAGAAGCTAAAAGGGCGACTCTCCAAACGCACGCACACCCCTCCCACCTGTCCTACACATTCCCAACTCCAAGTCAGTCCCACTAAATAAAAAAGAATCAAGAAAATAAAGGAAAATCCAAAATATTCAAGAGAGAGGCCAAGCCAGAAGCCAAGCCAAAAGATACACTGAAGCCAGGATGCAACTGTGATGCTGAATAGGGGAGGAGGAGCCATGACTGGCTGCCACAAGGTCCTGTTAAGGACTGGAAAACATGACGGCTATCCAGCCAAGCTAAAAAGGCCAGATTGGCCAAAGGGAATCTGTGCACAAGCCTACCAAACATAACAAAAAGTCATCTTCCTTGCTAGAGCACCAGTAGTGCTTTCAGACTTTTCTTGGAATCTTTAAGAGGGCGATAACCCGATCACACCCCATTCCCATTTATGGATCATCCCAGAAGAATGTGTGATAAGACATCTGAACCCAAACTGGCTGAATTGTTGCAGGAAAGGTTGTCATTGATCCCAGTGTGAAAAATGTACATTCCCAAAAATGCCTGGAGAGAAAAAACCGTTGCATATGACAATAAGTCTTAGTCAAAAGCAAGTCAAATGCACCACTATCGTGGTAACAATAATGTGATAATGCTCTAGTTGTTGTTACCGTGAAGACATACTTCTGTGTAGTTTTACTGAACCAATCTTATTGAACAAAGAGAAGCAAGAAACATTTCTACTTATCTTTCCAGCTAGTTGAGCACAGTCTTAGCCACTTTGCCTTTCACCGGCATGTATGATACCAGGAATTGAACTTACTTGGTAGATTTTTAAAAAACAGATTTAAAGGTCAAATATGACAAAATTAAATTTACAGATAAACCCAGATGAGTCCCATAAGATTATAAGGAAATAAAATAATTGCTCAATTTTAACCAATGATTACCATGATTTACCAGACAGTATTTTTCATGAAGTCTGGAGAAAATTAACTTTCCTGTATATATCAACTAATTTAAAAACATTTGATCCTCCCCAGAATAGTGTTCTATGAGAATAAAACTGGTGTGAATCTGCAAAGAGAAGCAACCTTCCTGACTCTAAAACATTGATAGAAGTCATAGATCCATTTGCTGCTTACATTTGAAAGCTGCTTTTTCTCTCTCTTCTTGCACAGGGCCAACCAGACAGACAACCACAAAGACAACGAAAGACATAATTAGCAGTGGTAAATAATGCTTTCAGTGTTTATAGCATTGTATTTGCTACTGAAAAGCTATAGTAGAGACTCTCCAATCATTTTATAACTCTCTACAACCTTAGTGCTTTACAATTCAAGTGGCATATTTGTGCTATGTGAGAATGGATAAAACTGCTTTCTACAAACCCATACCTTTGGGACATCTTTCCCAGCATGGTCTACTCAAATTAGCAGCAGCTTTGCATGTTGGAACAAAATTCTGCCTCTTCCTTGATACCCTGTAATATGGAGGGAGTTGTGATAAACAAATGAAATGGGTAAAACTGCATGCTTTGAAGTAGCAAATTCTCTCATGGAATGTAGGCTGCCTATTAGTCATTTATACTGAAATGTCTCATATATACATTCAATATTAAAGAACATGAAATCATAGGAACAGTGAGCAACTGAATAGAGTAGTTTATCACAAATAGATCCTAAGAATTAACTGTTCGAATCAGAGAATTATAGACTTGGAAGAGACCACATCAGACTCCAAAGTCTTCTTCACATGTACTGTTGTCAAACCAGGTATCACCTATCTTGTATCTGTGCATTTCTTTTTTTCTGCCTCCATTCTCCTTGTTTGAATTAATTTTGTTTGTTTTGGCCCAACTCTCTAATCAGTTGAGGTCATTTCAAATTCAGATCTTGTCCTCTGGAGTATTAACTATTCTTCACAATTTGGTGTCATCTGCAAACTTGATAAGTATGCCCTCTAAACCTTCATCTAATTCAGTGGTTCTCAACCTGTGGGTCTCCAGGTGTTTTGTCCTTCAAATCCCAAAAATCCTAATAGCTGATAAACTGGCTGGGATTTCTGGGAGTTGTAGGCCAAAACACCTGGAGATCCACAGGTTGAGAACAACTGATCTAATTAATAAAGATATAGATCAGTACTGGGCCCAGGACTGAACCTTGCGGCACCCCACTAGTCACTTCTTTCCTGGATGTAGAGGAACCATTGGTGAGTACCCTTTGGGTTCCATTGCTTGACCTATTACAGATTCACCTAACAGTAGTATTGTCTAGCCTACATTTTACTAGTTTGCTTGCAAGAAGATCATGGGGGACCTTGTCAAAGACCTCATTGAAATCAAAATATACTACATACTCAACATTCCCTGCATCTAGCAAGCTTGAAAAAAAGAGGTAAAATTAGTCTTAGTTTGTGAGAAATCCATGTTGACTTTTAGTGATCACAGCATTCTTTTTGAAGTGATTGCAGACTACCTCCTTTATCAGTTGCTCCACAATTATTCCTGGTATTGGTGTCAGGCTGACTGGACAGTGATTGTTTGGGTTGTCTTTTTTCCCTTTTTGAAGAAAGGGACAGTATTTGCCCTCTTTCAGTCTGCTGGGACTTATGGTCTTCAGGAATACCCAAATATCATTGCCAGTGGTTCTGAAAGTACTTCTGCTAGTTTCTTCAATATGTAGTTCCGCTTGCCCTGGAGTCTTGAATTCATTTAGAGTAGGAAGGACTCCCTTGGCTACTACTTTGCCTATTTTGTGTTGCATTTCTCCTATTGTCTCGTCCAATCCATATTGCTCAGGTTGAGCACTGATTTCCTTTTGGGAGAAGACTGAGGCAAATAAAATGTTCAGTAATTCTTCTTTTTTCCTATTCCTTGTTAGCATTTCCATCCCCTCTCCTGTTTGATCTATTTCTCTGAAATATAACTCCATTACTACATTCCAAGTATGGGACGAGTCCCAGGTTTCTGTTATGCCTATTACATTGTAACTGTTTTGTTGTGCTAAAAGTTCATCTTGATTTTTCCCATACTTTGGGCATTAGTGTAGAGACATCTAAGCTCACAGGACATTCCCCCTAACTGTTTATTTGAGATTATTATCCTCTTGCTGCTTTGCACTTGTTCTGTTTGTCCATCCTTCTCTTTAGCCTTTGGGCTGTTTCTTCTGGGCCTTGATAAACAACTGTTCCCAATATAAACTAAGAGAGAAAAGAAATTGATTCTCAATACACACTTGCATCAGTCATTACCTCCTCTACCCTAATACTAGGTGCTACTATTCAGCCAGAGGGTGATAAGAAAACTGAGTCATCGGGTGAGTTATCACTGGTCTGCTAATGAGGCTCACGTTTTAGGATGCAAACTAATTTTCTTTGGAACAATCACATTTATTTTCTATGGTCAAACCTCATTTTAGAAGTTGGCATCTTGCCTTAACTTCATTTTCAATTATCATACAGGCTGGAATGCTGAAAGTGCTTATTGTGTTTGCAGAATGTCATTTTCCTTTTGAACAGCAGATGACTATACTGTGTCACAAACTGCATATGATTCTGTCTTCACTTTGGTAAGAGGCCTGACATGAGAAGCAGCTTGAGAAACACAGATCCCAAGTCCTCACCAACACATGAAACCAACCTTCTGAAGACTCATCAATATAAGCTCATTGGATTTTTTTTAACCCAATGTGTTCACCATCATTGCGTTTAAAATGTATCTGTATTTAAAATCACTTTTAAGCTCTGTTATAAGGAACTATGTTCTTCCTCCTCCTCTTTTTATACAGTGGATCCTTGACACACACCAGATGCCAACATTCAATTGTATACAATGATGCATATATTATATACCTGATGCCGAAGTCCCAATATATACAATGATGTAGTAAAATAGTATCGCTTATATAAAAAGACAAAATAAAGGTTTCCTTTGTGGATTTTGTAAAAAATTTAAGTTATCTGTGGTTGAATCCATGGATGCAGAATATGAATATGGACATCCCACTGTATTACGATGCTATGGTCCTTTCTTGCTGTTTGGATTTAACATATAGTTTTACTGTCCGTGAAGACTTTCATTTTCTCTATGAATTTTTTAGTGCTGTTTGTGTTTAATTCTGTTTAAATGCTTGTATATTTTAAATTGTATACTAATGCTTCTGTAAAGCCACCTGAGTCTCCTTTGGGGAAATAAAGCAGGGTAATTATTATTATTATTCCAAGCAAATATTTTCATAAACCTCAAATCATCTAAAATAAGCTTCTTCTTTTATGCAGGACCTACACAGAAACCAAGCGGAACAGTTGATGACCCAGGTAAGCTAAATAACAGTGGCAGTGGGAACAAGCAAATGATATTCTAATAGGCAAGAAAGAGCTTTTTAAATTTGTGGCTGTCTCTGGTTAAAATGGGAACATATATTCTGTGTCCTTGTGAAGCAAATAAGAGGCAGGAACAACTCTCACACTTACTATTTCATCACACTAGAGAATGAATCCACTTTAGAACATAAGAAGAGCCATGCTGAATCGGACCTCAGCCCATCCAGTCCAGCATTCTGTATCACACAGTGGCCCACCAGTTGTACACAGGGATCTCGAGCAGAAGGGAGGGCAAAACCCTGACCTGCTCCCGACCCCCACAACCAGTACCCAGGGAAATCCTGCCTACCTCAACCAACTCCGAGGTGGCACTTGAATGTCCTTTTCAGTAACTACCGATACACTTGGTATCCATGAATCTGTCTAATCCTGCCTTGAAGTTGTTCAGGCTGACAGCTGTCACAACCTCTTCTGGAAGTGAGTTCCATAACCCAATGACCCTCTGGGTGAAGAAATATTTCCCTTTATTAGTCCTAATTTTCCTACCTTGGAGCTTCAGGGAGTGCCCTCTAGTCCTAGTGTTTTGTGACAAAGAAAATATTTTTTCTTTATTCACCTTTTCTATCCCATGCATGATTTTATACACTTCGATCAAGTCACCTCTTAAACGCCGTCTTTCAGGCTGAAAAGACCAAGGCGTTGCAACCTGGTTTCATAAGGGAGCCGCTCCATCCCTTGGATCATTCTTGTTGCCCTTTTCTGTACCTTTTCCAGTTCCGTTATATCCTTCTTAAGGTGCGGAGACCAGAATTGTACACAGTACTCCAAATGTGGCCTTACCATCGATTTGTAGAGAGGTAATACAACATTTGCTGACCTATTTTCGATTCCCTTTCTGATCATGCCTAGCATAGAATTTGCTTTTTTCACTGCTGCTGCGCACTGGGTTGACATCTTCATTGAGCTGTCCACCAAGACCCCACTTTAAATCGGGTTTCTGCCTCCTGCAGAATTCTGGGGTTTGTAGTTTAGTGAGGCTGTTAAAGGCTCCTCCCTGTGGTGTTTCAGCCTGGTTCTCAAGTTCATGATGTGGGTTTCAAGGGGGATGTGGACAGAATGAGGTTGTGATTCTCAGGGTTTCTACAAATGACAATCCTGCTAATGAGAACTGTTTGATTCCCAGGCCTCCTCTTGATGAGAATTCTCTAGTCAAGGAAACAGGAGTGCCTGCTGTTGATAAAATAACAGGTGGAAAGATTTTAATGAGCAAGAAAAGGAGCCACAAGAAGCTGAAGGGAGTTTTGATCGCAGAACAGACTTCTGTGATAGAAGACAGAGCGCTCAAGGTCAACGTAGAAGCTATAGAATTAGAAGGATAAGGAACTGAATGGAAATTTGTTTCCTATTTAAGATGCCAAGCCAGGTCATTGTTCAGTTTCCAGGCTTCGTTTGGAATAGACAGCATTGAAGAAATCTTGTTCCTGGCCCATGGATTATGGTTTTAACTAGTGTCTTGTTCCTTGGCGTTTTGGGTTGCCTTGTTTTTTCCTTGTCTCAAGTTTTGCATTGGATCTTTGGATTGCCTTGCCTTGCTATGCTTCAAGTTATTTGATTAACAGTTTTATTCCGGCTTTTTTAACTGATTGACTCTGTTGGATTGACTTATCATCGTTTTACCTTTTTCCTTTTGAATCTATTTACTGGAACTATATTGCTTCAACAAAAGAACTAGTTTTTCAAGTGCTGTCTGGTGTGTGAGTGAGTCCAGAGGGGGTCTCTTTGTTTGAGGTGCAACATTCCCTAAACTACAAACCCCAGAATTCTGCAGGAGGCAGAAACCAGACTTAAAGTGCATTCATTCCCTAGTGTGATTAGGTCCTTAGTCTTTTTATGAATAATTGAGGCGTATTTCATTTTTCTAGCCCTGTTTAACAGGATAGTTGGAAGGAAGCAGGTTGAAGAAGACAGTATATTTTATTATACTCTCCTGGAATCCAGCCTCCTCCTGTGATCTTGACTAACCTTCCTTGTATTCCAGGAGAGGGAAAACTTTGCAATAGTAGTTTAGAACTGAGAAATTATGCCTTTGAAATATTTTTAGTTGTAACCCTCAGAATCCCCAAACCAACATTGCCATGGGACATTCTAGGAGTAAGTGCTAAGAGTAAAATTTTCTAAACTCTGATGGGCACACCTACTACTGTCAAAGCTTCTCCTAACTTCTTTCTTACCCTTTACAGTGGAGGATGGTAAAGCTGGTAGGGGGAATTAGTTGTTTACAAATATCAGGTTATATCTTGATGGTTCTTTACACCATATAGTTCAACTTGCATAATCTCTGTTATATTACTTACTTACTTAATTACTTATTTAAGCGATCCTTCGTTGTCCAAGTATGATGGCCTTCTAAGTGTAGTGTCTTGGTAGTGGATGTGAAGGTGACTGTGGAGCCCTATTCTTGATCCGCATATAACATGCTCTGTGATACACACACACACATACATACACACATACATACATACACACACACACCATAACAATTTGACAGGGCCAGTCTTGGTGTCCTGGTATTCATCTGTGAAATGTTGGAGGGAATATGGTTGGTTGGCTATCAGCTCACAGAATTCCTAAACCAGAGTTCAAATTAAGTGTAGCTTCATGGATCACCCCATTCCATACATTTCAGACTTCAGTTCTTACCACTTATCTGGATTAAATCTCACTGAACTAAATGACATTTTTTCCTAAGGAGGCCTGAGTTGTTAATATTTCTTCATATCTGTAATGCTTATTAACATGTTAATGGTTTCCTGGCCTTCAGAGGAAGGAAAGGGCTCTACAGCAGAGGAAGCCTGATTCAAATTACAAATGTTGATCTCATACAAACCATTCATTCATGCTGTGTCACTTGGCTTCTCCCCATTTATAAAAAGGGGGATTTCCGAAATGTCACTGAATTTTTTTAAGTGCTTAGAAGTGTAATTCTGTTTTTGAATCAAGCTGACCATATTCATCTTTTTAATAAGCCATATCTTGAATTTGGGAGTACATCTCTGTTCTCATGAAGGAAAGCTTTGAAAGATACTTATTTGGGTCAAAGATAAGAAAGCTATTCTGTGGTTCCAGTTTGGTGAAGATACTTATTTGGGTCAGCTCCAGATAAGAGATAAGGGTGCAAAATTATTCAGTTTTGGAGGGTTCAGTTTTAGGTGGAAGGACGAGCTGTGTGCAAATCTCAGTGCAGCTAGGAGAGCAGCAGCTTGTTATAATTTGAAATGCTTAGCTTATTTGATGCTATGTATGATTTACTTAGTTAGCTTGTTCCTTCCTTCTAATATGTGTCAGTTTCTGGTAAGAATCAAGTAGACTAGATTAAATGTTCCTTAATAGATGAAAAGGAACGGTCTTGCGATTTCAACATATACCTTTCTCTTAATTTCTGTAAAGGAAAATGTGTTCTCTCTGTATATGTATTTGTTTTTGTGAGATGGAGGTTGCATCTATACTCTACACTTAATGCAGTTTGACATTTCTGTAACGACGATGACTTCATGCTATGGAATCATGCCAATGGTAGTTTGGTGAGGCACCAGCATTGGGAAGAGAAGGCTAAAGACCTTGCAGAAATGCAACATTCAGGCTTTCATAGCACTGAGTAATGACAGTTAAAGTGGTGCCAAACTGCATTAATCCTACAGTGGAAATGCATCGGGGGGGTGGGGGTGGAGAAAGCACTAATTCAGTTGGTACATAATTTTTCATGCTTAATGACATGGCGACGATGAGCAATCTGTTGGCTCAGCAGGTTTTGGCTCAGGAACCTAAGGCTGGCAACCTTAAGGGTGCTCCTTGTTACTTAAAACTTGAATTCTATCTTCTCGTTTTACTCTTTAGGAAATAACAGTGTGGCAATTGTTGCAGGTAAGTGCAATGTTTCAATACAGAACTTTTGTTCTTGTTCTTCAATGCTTGACATTGAAACCCCTGGTAGCACAATGGGTTAAACATTTGTGCCAGTAGGACTGGTTAACTGGCAGTTTGATGGTTCGAATCTGGGGAGTGGGGTAAGCAGCTTTGATGAAGAGACATGAGAGAAGCCTCTCACAGGATGGTAAAAATCAAGCATCTGGGTGTCCCCTGGGCAACATCCTTGCAGACAGGCAATTCTCTCACACCAGTAGCGACTTGCAGTTTCTCAAGTCGCTTCTGACATGAAAAAGAAATGCTTGACAAAAATGGAAATAGAAAACTTTATGCACAAGTTATGTCTTGTGGGGAAAAGACAGTGCTTACTGGATTACTTTCCTATTTTGATCTATTTTTACATTCACATTTCATTAGCAAAATCTCTGGTCATTCTTACTTGATTGATTAGCATTTAGAAAGATCAAATTGTTTTACCTTTCCATAACAGAAAAGCAAGGTTGTTTCGCCTCATTCATGTAAATGTTAGGAGCAAGTTATGGAATGGGATATATGTGTATTATTTTCTTTTTCTCAAAAGGAAATAAAGTTATTTCTGAAATTCTTTAAATATATATGTGTGTGTGTGATTTAAAATATCAATTTTTATTTTCACAGGAAAACTCACCATTATTCTGGGCCTCCTGGTTCTTACGGTCTAGTGTTGTGCAGACAAAATAATGGAAGGAAAATGAACCGATATCAAATTTCTGCAGTAAAGCATTCTAACTTCTTCCTCCAAAAGTGAAACACAAAACTACAAAGGAAACTAATCAACGTTAAAATAAAGACATTTATTTTGAAAGAGAAAACAATATCTGGCCATCTACAGCGTGGCTGAACAATGGGGCCTTAGCTATCCCAAATTTATATCCTGACCATTTCAAGCCAGAGAAGTCAAAAGGAAGACCTCCATGTTGTTGGACGGCAGCTCCCATCGGTACTAGCTGCCATAGCTAATAGTGAAGAATGCTGGAAGCTGCAGTCCTACATTGCAGTCCAGAATGACACCCAGCTCATTCTGAGGATGGAGCCCGGGGTGGTCTCTGTACCCGATAATTTCCATCTTTGCCTGGAGGCCGTTACTAGATGGCTGCGAGCCAGTAAGTTGAAAGTGAACCCGGCGAAGACGGAGATCTTGTGGCTGGGCCGCCCGGAGGGGGTAGAGACCCAGTTGCCGACGTTTGACGGTGCGGCCCTTCGCCCGCAACCGTCTGTAAAAAGTTTGGGGGTCCGGCTGGACGCCCAGTTGTCTATGGAGGAGCAGATTGCCTGCGCCTGCAAGACAGCCTTCTTTCATCTACGTCAGGCAAAACGTCTGGCTCCTTACCTCTCCCGTTGTGACCTGGCCACGGTGATCCAAGCCACGGTCATCTCGAGGCTCAATTACTGTAATGCGCTGTACATTGGCCTACCCTTGTCGGCGATCCGGAAACTTAAGTTGGTGCAGAACGCTGCAGCGCGTCTGCTCTCGGGAGCCTTAAGATCCGACCATGTGACTCCACTCGTGCGCGAACTGCACTGGCTTCCAGTTGAATTCGGGTAATCTTCAAGGTGTTAGTCTTAACTTTTTTAGGCCTTATATGGTTTGGGGCCAGTGTACCTGAAGGAGCGGCTTACCCCTTATGTGCCCAGGAGATCACTGTACTCAGAGGGGCTCAACCTTTTGGATGTGCCTAATATCAGGGTTTGCAGACTGGCTACTACACGCCGGAGGGCCTTTACCGTAGCCGCGCCAGCTCTGTGGAACGGCCTCCCCGAAGAGATCCGGGCCATCCGGGTTCTTCTGCCGTTCCGCAGAGCAGTAAAAACATGGCTATTCAGGCAGGCATTCGGTCCATAGCCAACTGCCACTATCTGTACTTGCCATTGCTAATTACTGCTATTGGCTGGCAATATGTTTTAATTCGGGTGTTTTAACTGTTTTATTGTATTTTATGTATTTTACTTGTTTTTACTTGCACTAATCTTGTAAACCGCTCTGGGCGCCAGAGAGAGCGGTATATTAAGTTGAACTTAATAAATAATAAATAAATAATATCAAGATATCTGAATTACAGATCCTATATCCTTAAGGCATGTGTTCCATAGAACACTAATTGTAAGAATTTTGTATACGTCTTGTTAATTTTTTGTCACAATGTATTATACTTGTTTTCTTCTGTATTTAAATAACTTATTTTGATTTACATAATTGTTGAAAAGCAGTATACAATAAAATTAACGATTACTATGCAGATCAGAATGATCCCTAACATTTTATTCCTCAGTTTTTAGCACTGTTCAACACATATACTGAATCACTTCAAAAATTGATAGATTTTATTTATGTTACCTATGCATTCAGCAATAGAAGAATTCAGCTAAAAGATGCAAATAATGTTAGAAATTACTTGAAAAATAGTTGAACGAAGTTTCTCGAGTGACGATCATCGAGTGATGAAAAGAATCCTGCACTGAAAAGAGTTTTGGAAGTTTAGAACTCATTCTATGCAAAATTAACAATAATTTTCTGTGCAGAAATGTTGTTGTAAGACCTCTCTGAAAACAGTTTTTTGAAACTTACCAAGAGAAGAAAATTGCTACAAATAATATTTGCTTCTTTAGGGACCAAAATTCACAAAGTCCATCCCTTGTCCAGTTACCACACTTTCCCTAGGTAGAGCTATCTGATAGTTTAATTTTCACTGTACACCAGTTTAAGATAGACAGGCTATGATTCGTCCCAGCTCATAATCTTACTAGCAGCTAGTAGGCATTTTGGTTCTATTTATTTTATATCAATTCATAAAAACATTCTATACCCCCTTCAGACATAAAAGATTCCAGAATTGCTTTACAATGCCAAATTAAAAATCATCATATCTCAAAAAGTAAAATGAAGGCCTCAAGACTAAAAGAATATTCAAAATCATGAAGAACAAACACAATAGAATGATTGAACTATCTGCCTAAATGCCACCAGGGATAGGCCAAATCTTGCTTCTTTTGGGAACAAATTCTATAATAGATGCTATCTTTTTTTTAAAAAAAACTTGAACAGTCTTCATCCCTCCCAGCCCCTCCCTCCAACGTATCTTTTAAGCTTGGCTTCTGACTCCAGGTAAAGAGGGGGATGTTTACCCATTAATTAAGCCATTGATTGATAGGCTGAATGCCAATTAGCCTAAAGGAGGCTGTAGTAAAGCCTTTATTAAAGAAACCAATACTGGATCCCACTTATTTAAGCAACTACCAGCCAGTCTCAAATCTCCCTTTTGGGCAAGGTTCTAGAGAGGGTGGTAGCTTCTCAGCTCCAAAGATTCTTGGAAGAAACTGATTATCTGGATCCATTTCAATCTGGTTTCAGATCTGGTTACAGAACTGAAATGACATTATTGGTTCTCCTGGACCTTTCAGTGGCATTTGATACCATCGACCATGGTATCCTTCTGGGTCGGCTTGCTGAGATGGGATGAGGAGGCACTGTTTTGCAGTGACTTCGTTCCTTCCTGGAAGACCAAACCCAGAAGGTGGTGCTGGGTGACTCCTGTTCGACCCCCTGGGCAATGGCCTGTGGGGTCCCTCAGGGATCTATTCTGTCATTCACACTTTTTAACATCTACATGAAACCGCTGGGAGAGATCATCCGGAGTTTTGGAGTTCAGTGCAATATTTATGCAGACGACACCCAGTGCTATTACTTCTTTCCATCAAATGCTACTGGGCAAAATTTAAAGTGCTGGTCATTACCTTTAAAGCTCTAAACAGCTCAGGTCCAGACTACCTGACCAGCTGCCTCTCCTCATATGAACCTGCCCAGTCATCGCGTTCATCAGGCAAGGCCCTCCTCTCGATCCCACCCCTGTACCAAACCCAGCTGGTGGGGACGGGAAAGGGCCTTTTGTGTAGTCACCCCTGCCTCTGAAACTCTCCTGAAGGAAACCATAAAAAATGTATGTATGCTCCCGGGCTTATGGAGAATCAAATGTTTGAATATCTGACTCCCACACAATGACTGGTTTATCAACTGGACTTTGGAGACGGATATGACTTTTATTTATTTATTTATTTAATTTAATTTACAGTATTTTTACCCCACCCTTCTCAACCCACCCACCCCCTCCGGGGGAGGGGGGGGACTCAAAGCGGCTTTTAATTTATTGATCTGGGTTTTTAATCCTGTTTTTTAATGTTGCAAATTGTGTTTCATTGATTGCTATTATGACTTAGTTACGAGGAATTGTTGTATTATTTGCTTTTGATTTATTATGTACTAGCTTGGGGACCCGACGGTGCCCGGGTCATTTGAGAAGTGCAGCAGGATGTAGAGTGGGTCATGGGGGCTCTGTGTGCCAAGTTTGGTCTTGATCCATCATTCTTGGGAGTTGCAGTGGTATCATGAAAGTACTGAACGTACTGGAAGTCCCATCATCTGTGGTCCAGCCTCCCCCAAATTGCAGTAGGATGTAGATTGGGTCATGGGGGCTCTGTGTGCTAAGTTTGGTCTGTATTGGTGAATGGATGAGGGTTGTATTGTTTTTAGGGAGTGAAGCTACTTCAAGTCCCATCATCCATGGTCCGTTTCACACAAAACTGCACCAGGATGTAGAGTGGGTAATGAGGGCTCTGTGGGCCAGGTTTGGTGTTCATCAGTCATTGGATAAGGTTTGCAGCAGTCTTGGAAAGTGAGGGAAGGTACTGCAAGTCCCATCATCCATGGTCCGCCCACCTCTAAACTTCAGCAGGATGTAGAGTGGGTCACTGGGGCTCTGTGTGCCAAGTGTGGTCTTTATCGGTGTTTGTTGGGGGCCGCAGTGGTCTGTGGGAACAGAGAGGTGTGAAAGTACTACAAATCCTATCATCCATTGTCAGTCCTCCCCCGAACCTCACCAGGACGTGAAGGTAGTCATGGGGGTTATGTGTGCCAAGTTTGGTCTCGATCAGTAATTGGATAAGGGTCGCAGCGGACTTGGGAAGTGAGTAGACGTAGTTCAAGTCCTATCATCCATGGTCTGCCCTCCTCCAAACTGCAGCAGGATGTAGAGTGGGTCATGAGGGCTTTGTGTGCCAGGTTTGGTGTTGATCAGTCATTGGATTAGGTTTGCAGCAGTCTTGGAAAGTAAGGGAAGGTACTGCAAGTCCCATCATCCATGTTCTGCCTCCCTCCGAACTTCAGTAGGATGTAGAGTGGGTCACTGGGGCTCTGTGTGCCAAGTGTGGTCTTTATCAGTGTTTGTTGGGGGCCGCAGTGGTCTGTGGAAACAGAAAGGTGAGAAAGTACTACAAATCCCATCATCCATTGTCAGTCCTCCCCCGAACCTTACCAGGACGTGAAGGTAGTCATGGGGGTTATGTGTGCCAAGTTTGGTCTCGATCAGTAATTGGAAAAGGGTCGCAAAGGACTTGGGAAGTGAGTACAGGTACTTCAAGTCCCATCATCCATGGTCTGCCCTCCTCCAAACTGCAGCAGGATGTAGAGTGGGTCATGGGGGCTGTGTGTGCCACCCTTTTTGGTGGCCTCAGTGGTCTGTGAGAACCAAAGTGTTGGAAAGTACTACAAATCCCATAATCCGTGGGTCATGTCCCCCGAACTGCACCAGGACGTAAAGGGGGTTAGGGGGGTTATGTGTACCAAGTTTGGTGCAGGTCCATCACCCGCGCTGGTCGCTGTGGCCTGTGAAAGTGGCTGCCACATATCCGCCCTTCCGCCCTCCCGCCCTTCCACCCTCCCGCCCTTCCGCCCTCCGCACACATACATACATACAAACATTCCGCTTTATAAAGGTATACAGATACAGATTTGTATTTTTGTGTATTTGTGTGCCATTTAATGGCTGCCATCCATGTTAGCTGCCCCGAGTTCTTAAGGGGAGATGGGGTGGGATACAAATAAAGTTGACTTGATCAAGATCTCTACTAGCACTTTTAGGTTTCTCTAGCACTTTTGCCAATCCATTGGTTTATTTGCAATCGGGACTGCCTCCATGCCAGAAAGATGTATATTTAGCCAAGGAATTTTGATCTAAGACAGGGCTGTCCAACTTCTACCGGACCGGGGGCCTGAATTCCGGTCACTGATCACCTGGGGGGCCTAAGGGTCAGCCCCTGCCCGGCTCCGCCCCCACCCCAGCTCCGCCCCCACCCTGGCTCCGCCCCCTCCCACCCCCCGCCCCTCCCCCAGCTCCGCCTCCTCCCACCCCCGCCCTCCCCTGGCTCCGCTCCCCCCATACTCCGCCGCGGCCTCCGCCCGGCTGGGCCTCCTCCGGCGCGACTGCGACTGCGACCGCCCACAAAAACGGAGCGCGCCGATTGGCGGGGGGAGGGAGTAGGAGGGAGCCTGCTCCTCCTCCCTGCCCCGCCCAGCCCCGCCCCTCCGCGAAAAAAAAACTAAAAAAAAAAAACAGCCGATTTGGACAGCCCTGATTTACAATATCCCTTATTAATAATTCTAATATGAAGTTAAAAATCAGGGGAGAGAGCCCGGGAGCATAGGTACATTTTTTATTGTTTCCTGAAAAAGGAGAGTATGCGGGCCATTTAATCTCCTTCAGGAGAGTTTCAGGGAAGTTAAAAATCAGGGGCAGCCTTGTCTTGTTCCCCTCTGTATTTTAATTTTTTCTGACTTTTGTCCATTTACTATAATATGTGCTTCCTGGGATTTATAAATTGCTTTTATTGCCGAATTGAAGCTATAACCTAGATCTAATTGTGAAATTAAACATTCAATTGTCTTCCAGCTAATCTGGTCGAAAGCTTTCTCGGCATCCAAAAATGTCAAGGCCACCTTCGTATTTATGTTTTTATCTAAATACTCTATTATGTTTATAATATTTCGAATGTTGTTTTTCATCTGTCCCCTGGGTAAAAACCCGGTTTGGCAATCTGATATCCAATTATTTAAGAAAATTTTAAATCTTGAGGCTAGCACGTTGGCAAACAACTTATAATCTAAGTTTAGAAGGGAAATGGGTCTGTAATTTTGTATTAACTCTGGATCTTTCCCTTCTTTATGTATCACCACTATCTCTGCCATCCTCCAAGTTTCGGGGATTTCCCCATTTCTAATATTCATTCTTATTTATTTACTAGATTGGGTACCTGGCATTGCCTGGGTTATTTGAAAAAGCCTTTTTTTAAAAAAATCAAAATGTTTAAGGTTGTGGGTAAACGACAACTCATGTCATGCCATTGGTGGAGAAAACCCGTGAATTTTAGGATGAAATTGTCCCCGAATGAAAGCATTCCTTTGGTGCTAGGCAGTATGTTTGGGGAGAACATTGGCAGGGCTTGGGCTACATGTTCATGGTGCTCGCTATAACCTGAAATGTCATTGGCTTTTGGTGGCTCCTTAGAACTGTGGGTTAAGGCTGTTTGTGGAAGTGAGAGCCTGCCTCACTTCCAGCCACATACAAAGTATAAGCAAGAAGAACGCAAACACCAAAAAAATGGTTTTGAAATCAAATATTCAATGTTTCTTAGTATATATCCTTCAATAATCATACACGAAACGGTTGCAGTGGAAACACAGTTACGGAAATCACAATCGCAAATGCAAAAATTATAATCCTTTGGTGGAGTCTAGGTCTCCGGGTTGTCCAAAAAACATATAGTCCTCAGTTAATAAATCATATCTTAAATCTTCATAGGATGGCCAACCCAGAATGGTCGACGGTCTGGCCGTTTCCGCCTTCGTGGCTTCGTCGGGACCTTACGACCAATGCTCCAAAATGAAAAGTTTCCAAAGTGGTCCGGAGTATATCTATAAAAGCGAAATAGCAAAGTACATCATATATATATTCATTAAATCCATGCATAGTCATATAGATTCACACGTCCAAAGAGAACTAGCAGAAGTATAGGCTGTATATACATACCAAAATATATAATCAATAATCATAGCAGTCAATACCATCAACAATCAATGCCGGACAGGGAATGAACAGAAAGGCACTCATTATAAGCTATAGTAAAGTACATCATTAAAAGGGTTAATTTACAACAGGACTTCACCAATTGTCAAACAATCATTAAGGCCTGATTGCCTCATGCTGGGTTTCACAGTAGCTTCAGTTCCCAGTTTAACAATCCAAAAAGCCTCACGTTGTAAGAGTTTGGTCTTAATGTCAATGTATGGGGTGGGTTTGATCCGTTCTAACACTAACACTTGAAAATCCTCGAAGTGATGTTTCTCTTTAAAATGACAGTACAATATAGAATTTTCGTTCTTTGTGCGGAAGCGTGAGCGGTGTTCCAAAATTCTTGTCCGGAGTTCCCTTCCCGTTTCCCCAACATAAAGTCTATTGCAGCCACACTTCAAACAATAAATCAAATTTTTACTGGCACAGGTTGCCCAGGTGCGGAGTTTAATTTTAGCACCATTGTGTGGACTGGTGAGATATTCTTGTGTATATATATGTTTACAGATAGAACATCTGCCACATCTACTCATGTGGTTGGGAAAGGGCAACTCCGGCGTGATCCTAGGACGGTGATCCGCATGAATTAGTAATTGCTCAATGCTCCTGGTCTTCTTAAAGGCAACGATATACTTAAATTTTTTTTTTGTTTTTTTTTTTTTTTTTTTTTTTTTTTTTTTTTTTTTTTTTTTTTTTTTTTTTTTTTTTTTTTTTTTTTTTTTTTTTTTTTGGCGCGGTGAAGCTTACGTCAAACAACCGGCTGACAGGGTGGACCCCTTAAAGATCCCACCGCTGCCGCCAATATGTATCTACTCCACTTCTTGACCGGCCTTTAGACTGACAATCTTCTATGTCCACACTGCTGACCTCCAATCCAGGAAAACCCCTCGGGTTACCTCAGCAACTTCACGCTTATTGGCAGGGTACTGTCTCACCCCTTCACCATTTAACTGACTGGAGTTTTAAAACTTCTCAGTGACCACTTGACCACGCTGCCACCATTTATCCTGGCTGACCACTGACTTTTGAGGGCCACCACCAATAAAAGAATCAGAGAGGTGTTTTCCTTTAAGATGCAAAACAATTTATTTTGACACAAAATGGGTACAATCTTGGTTGGTTTCTAAACTTCCTTAGAGGCACAACCTTTTCTGTTACATAACACAATGGGGACCCTTTATGAGGGCCTGTCTTAAACCTCTATAAACCCCTGCACTTTAACTAGGGTCTCTATACCCTTTAACTGGACTGCTCACTAGCAGACCTTAAGACACACACTAACACTGGACCGTTCTCTTTCAGTCCTTAGGACACTCTAAACTAGAACATAAACCCCTCCCCCTCCCATTTGGCAGTTGGCTTCCGCCTTTCCCAACTGTAGAATTCAAAACTGAACATTCTACTAGCTCTAGCTCTGGCTGCCATGGCACAGCTCTCCTTCTAAGCTCTCTGCCATGCCTCCCTTCTGTTTCACCCACAGAAACAAACCATAGAACATTCAAAGAATGATACATTTTAACACATGTCACACAACATTTACACACAAATAATCAACATCATTGAAAGATTATCTTCCTTCTTCCCCGGAATATTTTTAAATTAATGTCCAGAGTGAATTAAAAATAATGCCGTTAGCAAGACATTATATAATCTTATACATTTCACATATACATTTATACTTACACAACTATAAACAAACCATATCCATTCTGTAATCTGAATTTAAGTAACTCTCGATAAAGAGTCAGCTACTACATTCGATTTGCCTTCACATACACTACCTTAAAATCGTAGTCTTGCAAGAGTAAACTCCATCTTAAGAGTTTGTTGTTAGTACCCTTAACATTACTCAGCCATTTTAATGGCGCATGATCCGTCTGCAAACAAACTTCCTGCCCCACAGATATGGTCTCAGTTTTTGAATCGACCACACTATGGCGAGACATTCTTCTCGATGGTAGAAAGACTACTTTCTCTGGCAATAGCTTTTACTTAAAACATTACAGGATGCTTTTCCCCATCCTCAGCTTGACTTAAAACCGCTCCCAAACCTGTTTCTGATGCGTCGCACGTTAATATAAATGGACGATCAAAATCTGGAGCTTTCAACACTGACTGTGATGTTATGGTCTGTTTTAACTTGTCCATTGA